>CAJQTV010000414.1:0-50827 GCA_907163055.1 Formica aquilonia x Formica polyctena
GCTTTTGAGCCGAGAAGCGTTGTTCCTCAATTTCCTTGATGTGTTATGAAAATTTTCGGCAAATCTCACTTACAGGCACGTAACTAAGTCGTTCCGAACGAAGGAAACTTGCGTACATAGCGATCTTAGCTCTGTGAGCCGAGAAGCGTTGTTCCTCAATTTCCTTGATGTGTTATGAAAATTTTCGGCAAATCTCACTTACAGGCACGTAACTAAGTCGTTCCGAACGAAGGAAACTTGCGTACATAGCGATCTTAGCTCTGTGAGCCGAGAAGCGTTGTTCCTCAATTTCCTTGATGTGTTATGAAAATTTTCGGCAAATCTCACTTACAGGCACGTAACTAAGTCGTTCCGAACGAAGGAAACTTGCGTACATAGCGATCTTAGCTCTGTGAGCCGAGAAGCGTTGTTCCTCAATTTCCTTGATGTGTTATGAAAATTTTCGGCAAATCTCACTTACAGGCACGTAACTAAGTCGTTCCGAACGAAGGAAACTTGCGTACATAGCGATCTTAGCTCTGTGAGCCGAGAAGCGTTGTTCCTCAATTTCCTTGATGTGTTATGAAAATTTTCGGCAAATCTCACTTACAGGCACGTAACTAAGTCGTTCCGAACGAAGGAAACTTGCGTACATAGCGATCTTAGCTCTGTGAGCCGAGAAGCGTTGTTCCTCAATTTCCTTGATGTGTTATGAAAATTTTCGGCAAATCTCACTTACAGGCACGTAACTAAGTCGTTCCGAACGAAGGAAACTTGCGTACATAGCGATCTTAGCTCTGTGAGCCGAGAAGCGTTGTTCCTCAATTTCCTTGATGTGTTATGAAAATTTTCGGCAAATCTCACTTACAGGCACGTAACTAAGTCGTTCCGAACGAAGGAAACTTGCGTACATAGCGATCTTAGCTCTGTGAGCCGAGAAGCGTTGTTCCTCAATTTCCTTGATGTGTTATGAAAATTTTCGGCAAATCTCACTTACAGGCACGTAACTAAGTCGTTCCGAACGAAGGAAACTTGCGTACATAGCGATCTTAGCTCTGTGAGCCGAGAAGCGTTGTTCCTCAATTTCCTTGATGTGTTATGAAAATTTTCGGCAAATCTCACTTACAGGCACGTAACTAAGTCGTTCCGAACGAAGGAAACTTGCGTACATAGCGATCTTAGCTCTGTGAGCCGAGAAGCGTTGTTCCTCAATTTCCTTGATGTGTTATGAAAATTTTCGGCAAATCTCACTTACAGGCACGTAACTAAGTCGTTCCGAACGAAGGAAACTTGCGTACATAGCGATCTTAGCTCTGTGAGCCGAGAAGCGTTGTTCCTCAATTTCCTTGATGTGTTATGAAAATTTTCGGCAAATCTCACTTACAGGCACGTAACTAAGTCGTTCCGAACGAAGGAAACTTGCGTACGATCTTAGCGATCTTATCTCTGTGAGCCGAGAAGCGTTGTTCCTCAATTTCCTTGATGTGTTATGAAAATTTTCGGCAAATCTCACTTACAGGCACGTAACTAAGTCGTTCCGAACGAAGGAAACTTGCGTACATAGCGATCTTAGCTCTGTGAGCCGAGAAGCGTTGTTCCTCAATTTCCTTGATGTGTTATGAAAATTTTCGGCAAATCTCACTTACAGGCACGTAACTAAGTCGTTCCGAACGAAGGAAACTTGCGTACATAGCGATCTTAGCTCTGTGAGCCGAGAAGCGTTGTTCCTCAATTTCCTTGATGTGTTTTGAAAATTTTCGGCAAATCTCACTTACCAGCACGTAACTAAGTCGTTCCGATTGAAGGAAACTTGCGTACATAGCGATCTTAGCTCTGTGAGCCGAGAAGCGTTGTTCCTCAATTTCCTTGATGTGTTATGAAAATTTTCGGCAAATCTCACTTACAGGCACGTAACTAAGTCGTTCCGAACGAAGGAAACTTGCGTACACTTCCATCTTAGCTCTGTGAGCCGAGAAGCGTTGTTCCTCAATTTCCTTGATGAGTTATGAAAATTTTCGGCAAATCTCACTTACAGGCACGTAACTAAGTCGTTCCGAACGAAGGAAACTTGCGTACATAGCGATCTTATCTCTGTGAGCCGAGAAGCGTTGTTCCTCAATTTCCTTGATGTGTTATGAAAATTTTCGGCAAATCTCACTTACAGGCACGTAACTAAGTCGTTCCGAACGAAGGAAACTTGCGTACATAGCGATCTTAGCTCTGTGAGCCGAGAAGCGTTGTTCCTCAATTTCCTTGATGTGTTATGAAAATTTTCGGCAAATCTCACTTACAGGCACGTAACTAAGTCGTTCCGAACGAAGGAAACTTGCGTACATAGCGATCTTAGCTCTGTGAGCCGAGAAGCGTTGTTCCTCAATTTCCTTGATGTGTTATGAAAATTTTCGGCAAATCTCACTTACAGGCACGTAACTAAGTCGTTCCGAACGAAGGAAACTTGCGTACATAGCGATCTTAGCTCTGTGAGCCGAGAAGCGTTGTTCCTCAATTTCCTTGATGTGTTATGAAAATTTTCGGCAAATCTCGCTTACAGGCACGTAACTAAGTCGTTCCGAACGAAGGAAACTTGCGTACATAGCGATCTTAGTTCTGTGAGCCGAGAAGCGTTGTTCCTCAATTTCCTTTATGTGTTATGGAAATTTTCGGCAAATCTCACTTACAGGCACGTAACTAAGTCGTTCCGAACGAAGGAAACTTGCGTACATAGCGATCTTATCTCTGTGAGCCGAGAAGCGTTGTTCCTCAATTTCCTTGATGTGTTATGAAAACTTACGGCAAATCTCACTTACAGGCACGTAACTAAGTCGTTCCGAACGAAGGAAACTTGCGTACATACATAGCGATCTTAGCTCTGTGAGCCGAGAAGCGTTGTTCCTCAATTTCCTTGATGTGTTATGAAAATTTTCGGCAAATCTCACTTACAGGCACGTAACTAAGTCGTTCCGAACGAAGGAAACTTGCGTACATAGCGATCTTAGCTCTGTGAGCCGAGAAGCGTTGTTCCTCAATTTCCTTGATGTGTTATGAAAATTTTCGGCAAATCTCACTTACAGGCACGTAACTAAGTCGTTCCGAACGAAGGAAACTTGCGTACATAGCGATCTTAGCTCTGTGAGCCGAGAAGCGTTGTTCCTCAATTTCCTTGATGTGTTATGAAAATTTTCGGCAAATCTCACTTACAGGCACGTAACTAAGTCGTTCCGAACGAAGGAAACTTGCGTACATAGCGATCTTATCTCTGTGAGCCGAGAAGCGTTGTTCCTCAATTTCCTTGATGTGTTATGAAAATTTTCGGCAAATCTCACTTACAGGCACGTAACTAAGTCGTTCCGAACGAAGGAAACTTGCGTACATAGCGATCTTAGCTCTGTGAGCCGAGAAGCGTTGTTCCTCAATTTCCTTGATGTGTTATGAAAATTTTCGGCAAATCTCACTTACAGGCACGTAACTAAGTCGTTCCGAACGAAGGAAACTTGCGTACATAGCGATCTTAGCTCTGTGAGCCGAGAAGCGTTGTTCCTCAATTTCCTTGATGTGTTATGAAAATTTTCGGCAAATCTCACTTACAGGCACGTAACTAAGTCGTTCCGAACAAAGGAAACTTGCGTACATAGCGATCTTATCTCTGTGAGCCGAGAAGCGTTGTTCCTCAATTTCCTTGTTGTGTTATGAAAATTTTCGGCAAATCTCACTTACAGGCATGTAACCGGAAACAGGTCCCGCGGCTCACGGCTCAGCAATGGAGGGGATAACGCACACATGCGCGAACCGCGTACGTGTGCGCTCTGCGCTTCGGCTAGCTTCGGAGTGTAGAGAAGAACAGACATATGTTTTCCGCCTTCTTCTCACTTTCTAGTAGAAAGTTTCTACCGAGCTGATAACGAAGGCAATGTTGATCGCTTGGCTTACTACATACGACAGCGATAAATGCTTTTTCGAATCGTGAACTTTTTATTATGCATATATGTGTATATATATATATATACATATATATATATACATATATATATATATATATGTATATATATATATATATACACATACATACATACATATACAGGGTGTATCCTAAAAAGTGGGAAGTATTGCAATGAGAGATTCAGGACACAAAAATAAAAGAAAAAATTCATATAAACATATGTCCGATATTACCGTGTTTTCAAGTTATAGTTTGTTTTATTTTTCAACAGAATTAAGATAATTACGGTTACAGAAAGTGTTCAAAATGACTAACTCTAACTTGAATACAGGCTTCAAACACGTCTCATCATAGATTGTCTGACTTTTTAAAAAATTCCGGGTATTGCTTGAATTTCCCGGCAATCATCTTCAACACGTTGACGAAGTATCTCAACGTTGTCAATGGGTGTTTTGTAAACAATGGATTTTAGATGCCCCCACAATTAATAATCGAGTGGATTCAGGTCTGGAGAGCGACCTTAAGTCCTTTAAATCTTGTACATAAACAGCAAACCGATATCCAAGTATGCTATCTTAACTCTATTGGAAAATAAAACAAGCTATAATTTGAAAACAAGGTCATATCGGACATATGTTTATATGGACTTTTTCTCTTATTTTTGTGTCCTGAATCCCCCATTGCAATACTTCCCACTTTTTATGATACACCCTGTATACATGGTGGCCCACGTAAAGTGTCACAAGGCAATATCTCAGAAAATATTTGTCGAATCGAAAAATTGTTCATGACAAAGTTTCATGGATTCAAGGGGTCTTTCTAACTATATAAACACCAAGTTGCTCCCGCCCCCCTTTTAAGGAGGGCGGGGGGTAACTTCATAATTTCAAATGGTACTCCCTATAAATGGTTACATATTTGGATTCTACAGAAAAAAACAAGCAACTTTTATCTGAAATATTTTTCTGAAAAATGCTTCTATCAAAAGTTATGAACGTTTAAACTTTAAAATAGAGGGTACTCAAATTAATGAATAAAATCATAAATTAAATGGAAGACTTCATAGTTTTTCATTTTTTTTAAATTTATTAAATGTTCGAACTGTTGTCCATTCTTCGTTTTAAGTTTTCTTTCGTAAATTTTGTCGTCTTTATGATGAATGTGTAGTTTATTGTGTTTATTTTTTTCGGTTACAATCAAAATCGTTTTTGTTTGTTAGAAGATTTAGAGTACGTACTTCATAGGTAAAACGAAAATACTATTTTGTGTACATTCAGTCAGTTTTATGTTAACTTTCATGCTATGAATTTCGAAAAACATGGCTCGATTTGACGTAGAAGTTGATATGTTGCTAATTCTCGGAGAATGTCAGAAAAATGCCCGGCGTGCAGCTCAACTATTTTTTGAACGTTATGGTTTTCAAAAATCACGTATGGCATTTGTTCGTCTAGAAAAGCGTTTACGTGTACACGGTAAATTGAGTGGAATTAAAAGACAAAGAGAAAAACCAGTGATTAATTATGATAATAGTGTCAATATTTTCGCGTCAATTGATGTTAATCCACACGTCAGTCAACGTGGATTAGCAAACACATCTGGAGTTACACGATCTTCGATACAGCGGATTCTGAAAAAACACAAATTTCATCTGTATCATTTAGTTTTTACTCAAGATCTTTCAGAAGCTGATTACGAGCGTCGTTTAATATTTTGTGAGTGGATGCGTAATGCCATGGCAAATGGTTTATTTTTGCAAAATATTCTTTTTTCTGATGAAGCGCAATTTACCAATTCTGGGCACTGTAATAGACATAATATGCATTATTGGTCAAATGAGAATCCTCATTGGATGCGTACGGTTTCTTTCCAGTATCGTTGGACACTAAATGTTTGGTGTGGAATAATTTGACTGGTGTGGAATAATTATGACTTTATAATTGGACCATATTTTTTTGATGGTACTGTTAATACCGAAACTTATTGTGATCTATTGAGCAATCATCTTCCTCTACTTTTGGAAGAATTACCACTTAATGTGAGAAGAGAAATGTGGTTTCAACAAGATGGTGCACCTCCTCATTTTTCCAGATCTACACGTACTCTTTTAAACCAAATATTTGGTGATAGATGGATAGGTCGGGGAGGTCCTGTTCAATGGCCCCTCGTTCACCTGATCTTACACCTTTGGACTATTTTTTATGGGGATATGTCAAAGAAAAAGTTATGTCTCAACCACCTACGACGATAGAAAACTTAAAACAAAGAATACGTGATGCTTGCGCTAGCGTAACCCCAGATATGTTGTTTAGAGTTAGACAAAATTTTGTAGGAAGAATTAATAAATGCATAGATAAGAATGGACAACAGTTTGAACATTTAATAAATTTAAAAAAAAAATGAAAAACTATGAAGTCTTTCATATAATTTATGATTTTATTCATTAATTTGAGTACCCTCTATTTTAAAGTTTAAACGTTCATAGCTTTTGATAGAAGCATTTTTCAGAAAAATAATTCAGATAAAAGTTGCTTGTTTTTTCTGTAGAATCCAAATATGTAACCATTTAGGGGGGGGGGGGTACCATTCGAAATTATGAAGTTACCCCTCGCCCTCCTTAAAAGGGGGGCGGGAGCAACTTGGTGTTTATAGAGTTAGAAAGACTCCTTGAATCCATGAAACTTTGTCATGAACACTTTTTCGATCCGACAAATATTTTCTGAGATATTGCCTTGCAACTTTACGTGGGCCACCGTGTATAATGAGCGGTCTTTACGTGATGACTTGACTTTCTATATTCCTAAGCACATAAATTATATGCGATATTATTGGTAAATTTTGATGAATATAAATATTTTTAACTTCAATTTCCATATGTTCTACAACATCAATTTTATTGCCATTATTTAAATCAAACTCAAAGTAGCTATCATATAAGAAATTTATTATATGTACTTCCAGTTTGTGTACGCCACAGCCAATCATTTTATTTAACTTATTATTATGCATTTCAGCAAAACTCGTTTTGATAAATCCTTGCAATATTATTAAATACATATATATATAAACTTCAAATTTATGTGTATATATATATATATATATATATATATATATATATATTTACATACACACATAAATTTGAAGTTTTATAGATTTGAGAATACATTATTACATTAATGTTAACATAATAATATAATGATATAGTAATATATATATTCTATATAAAAGCTGAAATGATTAGTCTATAAAATATCTAATAAATTATTAGATATTTATGATTCATTTTTTAACTTTTCAATTTGTCACGCAAGATATATGTACAAAATATACAGGGTGGGGCATTTATATTGAGACACTTAAATATCTAAAAAATAAAGCAAGATAGAAAGAAATGTTTCAGACAAAAGTTGTTCGATTCTAAGGGGGACACATGATGAAAATATGGACTTGACCTTGAGTAACCTTTTCAAGGTGAGGTCAATGTGATCGATATTTTCTTAAATGGAAACCCTCATTTTTTATTGCATATTCTTGTAGCTTATCTCGAGAGCTTTTCAAAACGCTATAATAAAGTATTTTTTCATTTAGTTTTTGAGTTATTTTATATCTTAATCTGACATATTTTGATATAAAAAATAAAATATCTCGTAAAATATTTAGTTTACGATGATCTTACCGTAATACTTTTATGTACAGAATAATGAAACAAATCAATTAGTATAAAAAAATAATTGTTTTTAAGAAAATTATTTACAATGTATTTTTTTAAACAATTATTTGTTTTTTTGTTGCATTAATTGATTTGTTTCATTATTCTGTACATAAAAGTATTACGGTGAGATTATCGAAAACTAAATATTTTACGAGATATTTTATTTTTTATATCAAAATATGTCAGATTAAAATATTAAATAACTCAAAAAGTACTTAATGAAAAAATACATTATTATAGTGTTTTGGAAAGCTCTCGAAATAAGCTACAAGAATATGCAATAAAAAATGGGGGGTTCCGTTTAAGAAAACATCGATCACATTGACTTGGCCTTGAAAAGGTTATTCAAGGTCAAGTCCATATTTTCATCATGTGTCCCCCTTAGAACCGAACAACTTTTGTCTGAAACATTTCTTTCTATCTTGCTTTATTTTTTAGATATTTAGGTATCTCAATATAAATGCTCCACCCTGTATATATAAGATATACAAACGCGATGTATATATGTTTACTCACTAATACGTTGAAAATTATTATTTAGGACTTCATCTATTGTTGTCATTTTAGGTTTAATGTTGATTGTAGGTTCGTATCTTCCGAGATTAATAATTAATAATAATCAGTTAATAATTCAAAATGTACATTTCCTTTATTAAATAGTGTACTTTTCGGTCTTCTGGCTTGTGCACCATCAATATGTATCACCTATTTTATTATTGAATACCCTATTTTATTATTGATACATATTAATATATATTAAGATTTATTATATTACATTAGTGTTTATTTATACATATTCAAGTGATCACAAATGATTTTAAAATGTTTACATAATTTGACAGAATATGTGGTTCTACGTAAACTTGAGAATACATTATTACATTTATGTTAATATAATAATATGTATACTTTACATAAGAGATTAAATGATCAATGTGTATAAAATATCTAAAAAATTATTCACTTTTGACTATTCTTTGTTTATAACTTTTTAGTTTGTCACGCTAGATACACGTATACAAACACATGTATGTATGTGTATAGATATAACTCACTACCGCGTTGAAAGTTATTATTTAAAACTTAATTATTATTGTTATTTTAGGTTTAACATTGATTGTATTGAGTTTGTATCTTCCGAGATTCGAGATTATTGTAATACTTAGAATTAATAATTCAAAATATACATTGCCTTTATTAAATTGAGTATTTTTCAGTCTTCTAGCTTGTACACATATATAATTTATTTTGTTAATATATCTATAATTTTAAATTATTATATTTATATAGATTTACTCATATAATTAATAGGTAATAACTTAATAATTTGATATTTGTCAAGTATTTAGATGATTTTTAGATTCTATTATTATATTTATTAAATTATTTAGATTATATATTATTCAGATTTTTTAAATAATTATATATTAAATTATTTAGTTATAATAAAAATTTATTTTTCATAAAAATATTGTTTGTTTTATCATCATCATCATAATTATCATCATCATTAATAAAAAAAACATGGAAAGTCCATTATTGCTTCTTTTCCGGGATACTGATTAGTTGTTTCGAAACTCGATCTCGATCTCGATGTGAGTCGTATATTTTGATTCATATCTGCCAAAAAAGAGATAGAGAGAGGGAGAGAAAGAGAGAAAAGGAGGAGAAAGGAAGGCGCCTTATTTAATATTAAAGAAGTCGAAGAATAAGCGAGATAGAAATAGAGGGGGGGGGGGGAGAGAAAGAGAGGGAGAGAGGGAGAGAGAGAGAGAGAGGGAAAAAAAAGGAATATAAGAGAGAGAG
Source organism: Formica aquilonia x Formica polyctena (assembly GCA_907163055.1). Classification (NCBI taxonomy): domain Eukaryota; kingdom Metazoa; phylum Arthropoda; class Insecta; order Hymenoptera; family Formicidae; genus Formica; species Formica aquilonia x Formica polyctena. The sequence continues at coordinate 9,432 of CAJQTV010000414.1, forward strand.
AGAAAGGCGTTTTGTATATGTGTGTGAAAGTTTGTGTCTAAGAGGGTTAATATACTCTTAATATAATTACTTATTAATTATTTAATAATTAATAAGTGTTATAATTAACGTAGCGCGCGCCTGTTTTGTTCTAGTCTCCCTATCTAAAAAAGGCATGTTATGTCGATACTCGAAAGTCTCGAAGTGTATTGTTGCCTCTTTTCCGCGATGCTGATTGATTGTCTCGCTTGTGCGCTGCGACTTGCTTCATTCGTGTTATTTGCAACTGTCAAATCATGAGAATTTTGACAGTTTGACAATTTGTTGAAAGAAAAAGTTAAAGTTAGAAAAGAAAAGTTACTGTTTGATAAAGAACCCGAGAAATGTCTGGTTTCGGGGGTGTCGGGCAGAACACTTAATGATTCACACACACAAAAAAATATGAGCTGCACTTCCCAATTATTCGAGCGATGATATCTCGATTTATTCTTATAATTACACTAGTTCTTCTTATTCTAGGATCATATACAATAGTTTTATAGTTTGTCTTTGAGTAAAACCGAAGAATCCGCCGAGGAGTTCGAGAGAGACCGCGAGAGAATACTACATCGCTTTACGACGTACCGCGTGCTTCACACGATAACTGCGTACCGATTCTGGTTCTTGAGATAGGGAAACCTGGCTCTCCCTCGCGAATAATTGAGTACGTTCGATGCCGCTGATTTGATTCCGAGATGACGAATTACTTGAGAGACGAACCGAGAGATTTATCACTTAACCAGAACCGCGAGACGAATCCGAATTCAGAGTGGTTTATAACTGTCCTAAAGGCAACGTGCTTCACGATAGACCGGTACTCACAGAATGATCGAGGATTTCCGGAAGGGTCGATATCGACGCAGGAGCGCGGATAAGTCCTGAGAGCGTGCTTATGATTGGGTGATAACATTGCGCGAGACTAGTTAGATTGATAGGACAGGCTGCGGATTGGGTCACGGCCGCGTACAGGAGGAAAAAGGAAGAGAGAGAGAATGCTAGAGAGAAGGACTAGAGTAAGTGAGATGCCGGTGCAAAGATTGAGAAAAGGGAGCGATATTTCCTGAACATTCCGCCCGTCTTCTACAACAGCGTTGGAGAATTATTATCTTGATGATGGTGAGGCCGGATCAGTAGTTGATTGCCTTGTGGGTGAGGGTTGATCTGGTGTCATCGGAAGCACTGCTAACTGGTGATAGGCCGCTTGAGTTCTGTGGTGGCCGTCTTGAGGGTGACCACTCTGCATAGACCGTCCGAACCAAGATGAAGTTGTGTGACCCGAGCAAGAGGCCATTTTGATGGAGGGAATCTCTCATCCGTGAGAAGTACAAGAGAGCCGACCTTGATTTGCGTGGAGGGATGATGCCATTTTGAAATTGCGAGCTGACGTTGAAGACATTCAGCTGACCAACGCGACCAGAAGTGTTGGAGTTGCTGCTGAATGAGCTGCCACCGAGACAGCCTTGTGAGAGGTGGCGAGGTGAGAGATGGCTCAGGAATTGTTGTTGGAGCGAGAACTGCCTCGATTTGTACCAGAAGAGTTGTAAGTTCCTCTGGTCAAGACCGGAAGAGTTGTAAGTTCTTCAGAGGTCAAGACATTCTTGCCGATATTCCGTTTCAGGTGATACTTGACGGATTTTTGCATTCCATTTACCGCTGAACTGAAGGGATGTCGGAAAATTGAAGAATCAAGTGTTGCCGTCGTTGATCCGCAACTGAGATGGTTCCGAAAATTCCTTGAATCCTGATGTGAATAGCCGCCTAAGAGAGGTATCTGCCCCGAGAAAGTTGGTTCCACAGTCGCTGAAGAGGATTTGGTAGATACCTAGCCGTCCCGTCAACCGCCGATAAGCTGCGATGAATCCCTTCGTTGAGTAGTCTGTCACTGCCTCCAGATGAACCGCGGAAGTTGAGAAGCAAACAAAGATGGCTGATCAGCCTTTGTGACACTTAGCCCCTCGTCCTCGCCAAGTTTTGAGAGTGAGAGGGCCGGCGTAATCAACCCCTGTGTTGAGGAAAGGACGAGATGGCGAAATGCGAGATGATGGCAGTTGACCCATGAGTTGCTGTGCCCTTACGCCACGTTGACGAGCACACCGAACGCAGCGGAGAATGTGAGATCTTACTGGGGCTCGGCCACCAACGATCCAGTAAGCCTGGCGAAGATATGTCAAGGTTACCTGAGTTCCGCCGTGAAGAGTCCTTAGATGAGCGTCCGATATAATGAGTTGAGACAGATATGAATCCCGTGGCAAGATGGCTGGGATGCTTGCATTCAGGGTCCAATTGAGACTGTCTGAGTCGGCCTCCGACTCTGAGGATGCCCGAATGATCGATGAAAGCCGTAAACTTGGCGAGAGGATGAGACCTTGACAAGTGTGCTCCGCTTGAGATTATTGTCAGTTCCGATAAGAGATATGCCGCTTGAACTGATCGAATTCCATATAGCCGTGCGATTCCCAGGTCTACAGATGTGAGGGGGTGGCCAGAAAAGACTGTGGTATTTTTTTGAGTATAGCGCAACACCGTTGGCAAGATGCAGTGATCTGAAAAAGCCAAATGAGTGAAGAGAGTCGATAGAGAAGCCGCCAGAGATAGTGTTGCTTCGCCATTGAGGACTTGAGAAGAAGACCTGGCCGTTTTTCGAGAGTCGCCGCCGAATCTGGTTGAGACGCCATGATTGGCCGATGCTGAGAAGACTATACCCAATATGAGTGGCCGTTCCACCAAAGATGGTGCCGAGAGAGTTGAGCTGAAGAGAGACCACGAGATGCACAGTCTGCTGGATTTTCCATTGTCGGAGACCAACCGCCGTTGTCCTTGTGGAACTTGTTCTTGAATTGCAGCCACTTGATTGCGAACAAAGTCATTCCAGCGGGAAGGGTGACTGTTGATCCAGGTGAGCGATACTGAGGAGTCCGTCCACATGAAGATTGTTATCTCAGCGAGTTCTAATGCCTGTTGAACATAGTTGATGAGACGAGAGAGTAAATCGCCGCCGTAAGTTCCAGCCGAGGAATTGTGAGCCATTTGAGAGAGGCGACCTTGTGGCGCGCCCTAGAGTGATTATTGGCTCATTGTGAGAGATGATCTTGATAGAAGAGATGAACCGATCCTGAACGCCAATTGAGCCCCGGGATTTTGTCATGGAGGTTTGTGAAGATGGGCAACTTGGTTGAAATGGCGTCGAGAGAAAGTGTCGTGCGTAGGTCCGGATGATTACTCTGCCATTTTGTAAGGGGAAAGCCGCCCGCCTTGCAGCGATCCACCAACTGGGGAGCTGAGGTGGTAGAGAATGAGGGACCTATTTTTGTATCCAGAACTTCGTGAGGAGATCGTGAAGTTCGTGATCCACTGCGACCTGATGAGAACGGTGAATTGAGGTAGTTAGTGTCGAGGTCGGGCCGAGAACAATCCATCCGAAGATAGTGCGTTGAGCGATAGGCTCCTCCTCAGACCTTTTGATGAGGTCGGGCTGGATGAACAGCCCGTAGGAGTCGGCACCGAGGATTAAGTCTATAGGTCCGGGGGTGAGGAAATCTGGATCCGTCAGCTGGAGCCCGTAGAGGGTGAGTCCGTTCCTTCTCTTCAATCTGCATGAGTAATACGGCTTTGGCGTCGGCATAATATAGAAGACATTGATCGTATACCCTTTTCTTGAAATAATCGTGATCCAGGAGGAGCTCCGCTTTGGATTCCGCCATCCTTTCGTGAGTGGCTTCAAACTTTTGCCAGTTGTTATCGATGAGGTCGAGTTTCACCTTGAGCATTTGGAGTTGAAGAGTGGGGAAGGTCGGTTCCTTACACTCGAGAGCCACCGACTAGATGTAAGTGTGCCGATTCATTTGAAGAGAGATTTTCGCTTCGAGGTTGGACATGATGATGGCTGAAATCGCTGTTACCGCTGAGAATACCACTCGAAGTGACCCACAAGAGAGAAAGAGAAGTTCCGACAGACGATGAGAATATCCGAAAATGCGAGAGAGGTTCGTATACCGCGCGCGAGCTCACAATGTCCGAGTGAGAGAGAAGGCACTAACGATTATAGTGACCGGTGACCGGTCGTCGTATATTCACAAGATGGCCGAAGACCGTCAAAGGAGTGATAGAGAACGCTGTATACGTAGCGAGAATCCGTTGCCGAGCGCCCGAATCCGTCCGGGCGTCGCCGAACACGCACGAATAACCGAGCGCGACGGATGTCAGAGAGAGAGAGAGTGAGAGCGCACTACGGGCGGCGACGATCGCTTGCCGAGCGCCCGAATCCGTCCGGGCGTCGCCGGACACGCACGAGTAACCGAGCGCGACGGATGTCAGAGAGAGAGAGAGTGAGAGCGCACTACGGGCGGCGACGATCGCTTGCCGAGCGCCCGAATCCGTCCGGGCGTCGCCGAACACGCACGAATAACCGAGCGCGACGGATGTCAGAGAGAGAGAGAGTGAGAGCGCACTACGGGCGGCGACGATCGCTTGCCGAGCGCCCGAATCCGTCCGGGCGTCGCCGGACACGCACGAGTAACCGAGCGCGACGGATGTCACAGAGAGAGTGAGAGCGCACTACGGGCGGCGACGATCGCTTGCCGAGCGCCCGAATCCGTCCGGGCGTCGCCGAACACGCACGAATAACCGAGCGCGACGGATGTCAGAGAGAGAGAGAGTGAGAGCGCACTACGGGCGGCGACGATCGCTTACCGAGCGCCCGAATCCGTCCGGGCGTCGCCGGACACGCACGAGTAACCGAGCGCGACGGATGTCACAGAGAGAGAGTGAGAGCGCACTACGGGCGGCGACGATCGCTTGCCGAGCGCCCGAATCCGTCCGGGCGTCGCCGGACACGCACGAGTAACCGAGCGCGACGGATGTCACAGAGAGAGAGTGAGAGCGCACCACGGGCGGCGACGATCGCTTGCCGAGCGCCCGAGTCCGTCCGAGCGTCGCCGAACACGCACGAAGAGGATCGTTCTCGAACTTTCGCCGGTAGCACGTGGAGGCACACACGATTTTCCAAATCCGCACACAGAGTTCACCTTGAGATGTTCGTTACCGCACCCACCGATCCGGCTCGAAGGACCAAAAATGTTTGATAAAGAACCCGAGAAATGTCTGGTTTCGGGGGTGTCGGGCAGAACAGTTAATGATTCACACACACAAAAAAATATGAGCTGCACTTCCCAATTATTCGAGCGATGATATCTCGATTTATTCTTATAATTACACTAGTTCTTCTTATTCTAGGATCATATACAATAGTTTTATAGTTTGTCTTTGAGTAAAACCGAAGAATCCGCCGAGGAGTTCGAGAGAGACCGCGAGAGAATACTACATCGCTTTACGACGTACCGCGTGCTTCACACGATAACTGCGTACCGATTCTGGTTCTTGAGATAGGGAAACCTGGCTCTCCCTCGCGAATAATTGAGTACGTTCGATGCCGCTGATTTGATTCCGAGATGACGAATTACTTGAGAGACGAACCGAGAGATTTATCACTTAACCAGAACCGCGAGACGAATCCGAATTCAGAGTGGTTTATAACTGTCCTAATGGTCCGTGCTTCACGATAGACCGGTACTCACAGAATGATCGAGGATTTCCGGAAGGGTCGATATCGACGCAGGAGCGCGGATAAGGTCCTGAGAGCGTGCTTATGATTGGGTGATAACATTGCGCGAGACTAGTTAGATTGATAGGACAGGCTGCGTGATTGGGTCACGGCCGCGTACAGGAGGAAAAAGGAAGAGAGAGAGAATGCTAGAGAGAAGGACTAGAGTAAGTGAGATGCCGGTGCAAAGATTGAGAAAAGGGAGCGATATTTCCTGAACAGTTACAGAAATTGGAAAATGTCCATAAGCAAAAGCGCGCGCGCGGCGCGCGTCTGTGTTGTTCTAGTCCTCTATAAAAAAAGTCATTTGTACCGAGAAGTGCGCGTTTTGAGTCGATATGTATCGCACGTATTGTTGCCATTTTACTTCGTGTTTGATTGGTTGTCGAATTGCGCGGCGAGCTTGTTGTATTTACGCTTGCTTCACTCGTATCGTTTGACAGTTTGACAGTTTATGTCTTTGACAGTTTGACAGTTAAAGAAAATAGAGTTAAAGAAATTAAAGTTGTAACAATGCACCCCCCATGGTGACACGTTGTTACCCGGCAGTAGACCGCCGGAAGTCTGCCGCCCGGCGAACATCGGCCGGGCAGGGGCAGAGGCGCCGAGCGCCCATTTTTAAACAGTAAATACACCGTTACGATAAACAACGGTACGGCCGTTATACGGCCGCCGAGATTCGGAAAGCCGAATAGCGCCGAGCGCTGCCGTGAACGCCCGAGCGACACCCGCCGAAACGCCGCGCCGTTTCGCCCAGGGGAGGTGACGTATTACCGAATTACCTGCCGAAAAACAATACGTCATTATCCCCACCCGGGGGCGAACGACGCGGTTACCGTTAATCGCTCGGGTATATAACGGCAGCCTTTTTAGATCCAGGCACCAGATTTACCAGAATCGTACCAGAAACCGAATCCGCTCGAGCCGTACGCTCGAGACTTTCCTGATCCGATCCTAATAAATCGCAAACACGACGGAACGTGAGGTTGACGAGTTCGCAGCCTCCGCCGAGCATTCTCGACTTCCGAACCGTTTTACGATCCGTAGCAATCCGAGATCGCTTCTCTCGAGAGTTCTCGAGAAACGATCTACCTTCCGACCGATCCGACCAGACGAGCCGTGGGTTGGCGAGTTCGCCACCCCGTTGAGTTTTCTCAACACCGTTGGTCAATCCGTACTCCGCGTGCGAGCAAGGGACAGCGAGTTCGCTGCCCGTTCGAGATTCCTCGATATCGCACGCATCCCATAACATCTGGGAATACGCGATATTAATAGTACCGCATACGTATAAGAAATCGTCTCGGCGATTTAAACCGATTCACACGTTTTTGTGAACCACGCGCGCCGTCACAACAAACCGACCACGCGCCCCGCACCGCCTCTCTGGCGTGTTTATATTCGCGTCGCGTATACTACAGCGAATCTCATTGTAAAGATCGCGCAATTCATAACAACCGCGCCCCGTCAATAACGCATTACTATCCGCCGCACCCCCGCTCCGCGGGGCCATTCTGTATTATTATTCCGCACCGATAGAGGCCTAATAAATTAATAGTTTTTTTTTATAAATTTATTTACATCGTGTGTCTCAAATACTTTCTACGAGCCCTGATCACGACCGAGCGAATCCGCGAGCTCATAAAAAGTACACCCGTTACATTGGCGCCCGAACAGATAGGACCGGCCGGGACACACGATTTTTTTTACTCTCTCTAACGGCGTGAAGAATAACCGAGCGTTATGAAAACCTGGCTGTACGCGCTCTCAAAAGAGCGCCTGATATCGGTAGCCACCCAGTATGGCATCGACACAACCGGTACACTCGACGAAATCCGCCACCGGACAAGCCACTACATCGACTTGCACCCGGAAGAATTCGGGGCACAAGGCCCAGACGCCCGGAACACGCGGACGCCTCCGCGAATGGAGATCACACCACCGAGCGTAAACCGCGACGAAAGGCGCGAAATCGAACCCGCGAACACGCAAATGTTAGAACAGCTACGGAAATGGGGACGGCCATTCGACGGTCGCGACCCAATTGCGTTCCTGGAACGCATAGACGACCTCCGCGCGGACTACGGATACTCCGGCGAGCAATTACTAAAGGGGCTGTCCGAGCTCTTACGAGGCGACGCCGTCGCATGGGCGCGAAATAATCGCGAAGACTGGCGGACGTGGGGGGACTTTTGCAACGCCATCCGCAGGCGGTATCTGCCCCCACGATACAGCGAAGATCTCCAACAGCAGATAGCCGAGCGAAAACAACGAGAGACTGAGAAATTCGCACCATATGCAGACGAAATGATGACGCTCATACGCCGAGCCGGGGGGTTCTCGCGCGAGCAACGACTGTCGCGAATCTACGCAAACATGCGGCCAGAGTACAAGAGATACGTCAAACGCCGGGACGTGCACGATTTGAACGAATTATTCGACGACGCCGCAGAACTCGAGCGGATCGAGCAGGAACAACCGAGCCGGAGACCATACAGCGCGGCGACGTCAACCGTAACTACCGCATACAGCCGGGAAGAGTGCTGTTGGCGCTGCAAACAGCGAGGGCACACCCGGTTTCAGTGCAAGCAAGCACCCCGACGGTTCTGCTCGCAGTGCGGAAAGGACGGAGTCCTTACCAGCAACTGCCATCCGCCGTCGGGAAACGCCAGACGCGCCGGGAGTATCACGGCCGAACCCCGGGCGCCCAGACGATCGTGAAGTACACACCTCGGCCACATATTACGGCTATAATCCACGGACATCCCGTGGAAGCCCTACTCGATTCGGGATCCGAAATCTCATTCATTAATGCCGAAACCAGCAAGATCATGGAAAGGCTAGGCATCAAGCCTAACGAGGAGAACGGCCAGGTACAAATGGCCGACGGCACCGTCGCCCGGACGCTAGGGAAAGCCAGATTAGCGATGGACATACAAGGGCGTACCTACGTCCACGACTTTTGGATTCTGCCGACTCTCCGAGAAGCCGCACTCATTGGGATCGATTTGTGGAGCCGCCTGGAGCTCACGATCTCACCGCCGCGACAACTACGAGCCCGACACCGCCAGCCGACCTGCGGGAAAACCAGCGGCCTGACCACCAGCACACAGGAAAAAGAAGAACGCCTGAAGGACTTCCTAAAACACGAACTACAGAAATTTCAGACGGTCACGGGGCCGACCCCGATGGTCGAGCACCACATACGGTTGAATCGAACAACACCAATCAAACAGCGATATCGACCTCGCAACCCGGCAATGCAAACCATCATCGATGCAGAAGTTGAGGAGATGGAGAAAGCCGGAGTAATCGAGCCATCCCGAAGCGCGTGGAGCTCGCCGATCGTGGTCGTCAAGAAGAAAGACGGGAAGTACCGGTTCTGCATTGACTTCCGGAAAGTAAATGAAGTTACCGAGAAAGATGCTTACCCGCTACCGCAAGTACCGCCACACTGGACAAATTACGCGGCGCTCGCTACCTCACAACGCTCGATTTGAAAAATGGGTATTGGCAAGTACCCCTTGCACCAGAGAGCCGACCAATAACGGCGTTCACAGTACCGGGAAAAGGCTTAATGCAATTCCGGGTAATGCCCTTCGGACTGCACTCCGCCCCAGCAACATTCCAACGCCTGCTCGATACCGTCATCGGTCCCGCGCTCGAACCAAACGTTTTCGTATACCTAGACGATATCATTATCATCAGCCGCACGTTCAACGAACATTTGGACTTGCTCGCCGAAGTATTCCGTCGCCTGCGTCAGGCTCGCCTACGGTTAAACCCCGACAAATGTCGATTTTGCGTCGACAACCTAAAATACCTGGGGCACGTTGTCGACCGTACCGGAATTCACACGGACCCCGAAAAGGTCAGCGCGGTTGCAAATTGGGCCGAACCCCGATCGGTAAAACAAATTCGACAATTTCTCGGGATGGCATCGTGGTATCGACGATTCATACAAAATTTCTCAACGCTAGCCGCACCCCTTACGCAACTAACTAAAAAGAACGCTCGCTGGGCGTGGGGGGAAGAGGAAGCCGCCGCGTTCCGACAGCTAAAAAAACGCGTTAACCACCGCACCCGTACTTGCATGCCCGGAGTTTAACCGCCGGTTTTTCTTGCAAACCGATGCGAGTACCAGCGGTCTCGGAGCCGTCCTCACACAATATCACGAGGACGGCGAACGCGTCATCGCCTACGCAAGTCGCACACTATCCGGAGCCGAGAGAAATTATAGCGCCACGGAGCTCGAGTGTCTCGCGGTTGTTTGGGGCATACGGAAAATGCGAAATTATTTAGAAGGATACGCCTTCACCGTCATCACGGACCATCAGTCCTTACGATGGTTGCAAAAACTAGAAACTCCGACTGGCCGACTCGCCCGCTGGCTATTCGAACTCCAGCAATTCGATTACGATATCAAGTACCGAAGAGGGGCGCTAAACCGCGTAGCCGACGCGCTCTCGAGAAAACCAGAGGTAAACGCAATGCAAGCAATACGGTGCCGCTGGTACAATCGATTGATAAACCAAATCCGGCGCGATCCTGCCGCGCACCCGGATTACCGAAGCACGAACAACGGGCTCTATCGACATCTACTACACAGTTTAGATTTTAAAGAGACATCCGCCGACGAACAGTGGAAACTATGCGTGCCCCGCGAACAACGGGAAGAGATCCTCCGACAATATCACGATGCTCCCACAGCCGGACACGGGGGGGTCGCGAAAACTATCGCTCGCATCGCCGAGAAGTTCTATTGGCCCGGAATGTTTCGCGAAATCACCAGATACGTACGACAATGCCAGAAATGCCAGGCACATAAACCTTTGCAACAGAAACCGGCCGGAAATATGCATGCAACCAACGTCACACGACCGTGGGCACATGTCACAGTCGATCTCGTGGGCCCGCTTCCACGATCACGTCACGGGCACGTGTGGCTGTTGGTCATGCAAGACCGTTTTTCAAAATGGGTAGAACTCGCGCCATTAAGGAAAGCCACGGCACCAGCCGTAACACGCGAAATCACGGAGCGCATAATCCTGCGACACGGTCGTCCCGATATTATTATCTCCGACAACGGGACGCAATTCAAATCCGCACCGCTAACCGAAAGGCTTAAAGCGTTCAATGTAGAACACCGCACCGCACCTATCCGCGCTCCTCATTGTAACCCGGTGGAGCGTACGAACCGAACAATAAAAACAATGATAGCGCAATACGTCGATCGCGACCACCGCGGATGGGACGAACACCTCCCTGCGTTGCAATTCGCGTACAACACCGCCACGCACGACGCCACCGGATACACACCAGCATACTTGATTCACGGTCGCGAATTAGTACCACCCGCCCCCGCCCTCCCAACACCTACGGAGGCCCCGGAACCAGACATCATCCGCCAACGACTACAGGACGCCGAGGAAGTCGTACGCATCAATCTGGCCAGAGGATTCCAGAGGCAACAACGTTATTACGATCTACGACGGCGGGAATGGCGACCAAAGCTAGGCGAATATGTTTGGAAACGGAATTACCCGCTATCCAACAGAGCAAACGCATTTAATGCAAAACTCGCGCCAAAGTTCATCGGGCCGCTAGAAGTACGTCGGTTTATTTCGCCGGTAATCGTCGATCTCCGGAGCAAACGCGGGAAATGGTATCGCCATATACACATTCAAGACCTGAAACCCGCTCCCGGCGAAAATAAAAACAATAACACCGACGGCAATAACAACGAAACAGATGACAACAACGAAATCGACGAAAACAATGACGGGGAAGATGAAGAAGACATCGAGGAAAACAACCCCACCACGGAGTAAAAATCAAAAACCAACGAAATAAGAGCAACCAGAAAAAGATCACGAGCTCAGAAGGCTTCGAGATGGATATCGAAACAGACATCCTCGACGCAATCAACGAGATCCTAGGAGATCCCGAACAACCGTATGGCCCAGGCGTGCTAGAAGCACGACCGATCATTCGACCGCCACGACCACCTAGGCCGCCGAAAGTCGGCACCGCCATCCAGCGGTCCGACAGGACGAACCAGCGGAAGCTGGCCATGTTGGCCACACCGCCGCCGCCGCTAACCGCCTGCATCCGGCGTCGAACGACGCCAGGACCGATGAGGCCGCCAGCCAAGCGACCAAGGTCGCCATCGGGCCAGGAGCCAGCACCGGAGGACCGAGCAACGGGGGAAACACCACCCGCCCCCCCATGCCCCGAAATCCTGGTCCCGATAGGGCCCGCGCCGCCACCTCCGATCATGGTGGAACTGGAGCCGGGACTTGTAGCGCCGATCCCGCATTTCGCGGTTCACGTGTCCCGGCGATATAAAGTCCGGATGCCGCAAGGACGATGGACCTTGCGGTTCGACAGCGCCGGAAAGCTGCGCTACCGCCGAAAAATAGAATAAGGCGAGCGAGTGCCTCAAATTCAGGCACAGTAGGCGGGGGGGTGATGTAACAATGCACCCCCCATGGTGACACGTTGTTACCCGGCAGTAGACCGCCGGAAGTCTGCCGCCCGGCGAACATCGGCCGGGCAGGGGCAGAGGCGCCGAGCGCCCATTTTTAAACAGTAAATACACCGTTACGATAAACAACGGTACGGCCGTTATACGGCCGCCGAGATTCGGAAAGCCGAATAGCGCCGAGCGCTGCCGTGAACGCCCGAGCGACACCCGCCGAAACGCCGCGCCGTTTCGCCCAGGGGAGGTGACGTATTACCGAATTACCTGCCGAAAAACAATACGTCATTATCCCCACCCGGGGGCGAACGACGCGGTTACCGTTAATCGCTCGGGTATATAACGGCAGCCTTTTTAGATCCAGGCACCAGATTTACCAGAATCGTACCAGAAACCGAATCCGCTCGAGCCGTACGCTCGAGACTTTCCTGATCCGATCCTAATAAATCGCAAACACGACGGAACGTGAGGTTGACGAGTTCGCAGCCTCCGCCGAGCATTCTCGGCTTCCGAACCGTTTTACGATCCGTAGCAATCCGAGATCGCTTCTCTCGAGAGTTCTCGAGAAACGATCTACCTTCCGACCGATCCGACCAGACGAGCCGTGGGTTGGCGAGTTCGCCACCCCGTTGAGTTTTCTCAACACCGTTGGTCAATCCGTACTCCGCGTGCGAGCAAGGGACAGCGAGTTCGCTGCCCGTTCGAGATTCCTCGATATCGCACGCATCCCATAACATCTGGGAATACGCGATATTAATAGTACCGCATACGTATAAGAAATCGTCTCGGCGATTTAAACCGATTCACACGTTTTTGTGAACCACGCGCGCCGTCACAACAAACCGACCACGCGCCCCGCACCGCCTCTCTGGCGTGTTTATATTCGCGTCGCGTATACTACAGCGAATCTCATTGTAAAGATCGCGCAATTCATAACAACCGCGCCCCGTCAATAACGCATTACTATCCGCCGCACCCCCGCTCCGCGGGGCCATTCTGTATTATTATTCCGCACCGATAGAGGCCTAATAAATTAATAGTTTTTTTTTTATAAATTTATTTACATCGTGTGTCTCAAATACTTTCTACGAGCCCTGATCACGACCGAGCGAATCCGCGAGCTCATAAAAAGTACACCCGTTACAAAGTTAAATATATTTAATTAATATAGAGAGAAAAAGGAAGAAGGAAAGACGAATAAAGAGAGAGAGAGAGAGAGTTAGAATTAAAGAAGAGGAAGTATAAGCAAAAGAAAGGGAGAGAGACAAAAGGAAAGAAGAAGGAAAATAAATATAATATCAGGTAATAATATTGTTTAGTATTATTAAATATATTGTTAATTATTATTAAGAAATATTATTAAAAATTATTAATATGATTTAATTTATTTAGTTTTAAGAGAGAAAGAGAGAGAGAGAGAAAGAGAGAGTTAAAATTAAAGAAGAAAAAGTATAAGCAAAAGAGAGGCAGGGAGACAAAAGGAAAAAAGGTGGAGAATAAATATAATATCAGGTAATAATATAGTTCAGTATTATTAAATATATTGTTAAATATTATTAAGAAATATTATTAAAAATTATTAATATTAATTTAAAGAGAGAGAGGGAAAGAGAGAATGAAAGAGCGAATGTAAAAAAAGGATAGTTTATTTAAAATTAAAGAAGAAGAAGAATAAGCAAGAGAGAGAGAGAGAGAGAGAGAGAGAGGAGAGTTCTGTGAGAGGGAGTGAGGAGGGGGAGAGAGCTGTTGAGGGAGAGTGAGAGAGGGAGGTAGGAAAGAGAGAGAGAAAAAGAGACCAGTGGAAAAAAGAAGGAGGAAGAATATGATATTAAGTAATAATATTTATGATATTAGGCAGTTATATTGGTTTATTTTGTGACGTATATGATTTTGTGTATATATTATCAAAAATGTTTAAATGAAAAAGAATAAATGGCGCGCGCGAAGCGCGCGCTTTAAAGTGTACTGGCACCGACTAGATACTATTAAAGACCGTCAGCCCTGGGTAAATTTTTGTGACCATCAAGTGGGCCCGGTGGGCCCGGAGGTAATTGAAGAATGATGACATTATCGACCGTTTTAACTGCACACAGGATAACAAATAAGAACATATTCTATATTCTATATCTTCCCAGATAGCATATGGACGTCCATTGTATGTCCATTGGCCATCCGTTTCTGGACAATGGGACGTCCATAGAAAATCCATATAAGATCCGTCGGAGGTTTGATGGACGTCCATAGGATGTACATTTGTCACAACTTTGAACGTCCATAGAATGTTCAAAACATATCCAATTTTCGACTTATTATGGACTAATTTTGGATCTATTTTGGAAATCTTTTACAATTTAGAATTTTAATTAAAACTGTTAAAAAAACAACACAATTTTTATTTAAACTGGTTTTTTTTTGTTTGTGAATTTTGCTTTGTAATAGACATCATGACTTCTTCAATTACATAAATTAATTCATATGACCGCTTAACAATAATGCTATATTATTTTTGATTATTATTTTTTTAATACAATATAACTTTTTCACATATTTTTTACAATATTATATATTAAACATTATACCCTGTTTGTTTTGTTAAGTGCTAAATTGTATTGCTAAATATTGACGAGTTCATAAAAATAATATAATTCTTTAGTATTAACATTAAAATTACATAACAGTATATACATAACTGAAAATGGCCTTTTAGTAATCAAAACATACAATAGTATCATTCTTTTTAAATAAACTGATCATAAAAGTAAAATTTATAATAAAATTAATAATATCAAAGTGTTAGATATGAAGATTATTCGCATTATCACGTTCTTCACGTGCAAGTTTTTTTTCTTGCATATCTGACCTTTCTTTTGCTCTTCTTAGCCATTTTTTTATGGCTTCTTCTATATCTTTTTTTGTGAATGCATTATTGTATGCTTCTCCTGCAGCTGAAATATAAAATATATGCAAAAAATAAAAATATGTTTTTAAGTCAAATAATTATTTATTTTTACATATTTCCGAGTTATCGTCGTGTTTCGTGTTATTTACTTGTTGATCTACCAGACTAGTGAAACAAGCTTTAACTTTTAAAGATTCCGGCAAATAAATAAGCAACTGAAAAACTGACGACAATCAGAAAACTAGAAATATAAGCAAGAAAACAATAAAAGCATTTAATTTAAAAATTAATTATTTAAATAATATATTACCAATTAACATTTCGCTTAATTTCAGTTCACAAAATTTTTGTTTGTGTTTCTTCCCTAGCCAGCTGTACTTTTCTGCCATTTTATTACTTAAGAGTTGGCTTAAACTTCGTCTCATAAATTCGTAACAGTGTTTTCCACCAATACGTGATGCTTGTGTAACCTGCAACATTTATTAATTGAATATTTGTATTTTATATAATACTTTACCATACTTCACAAACTTTAATTTATGTAGAAAATATTGATTAAGAAAACAATTTCTAAAATTGATTGTAGAATTGACTGAATTGTTATATTTATGAAAATCGCATGGATAATAATAAAATAGATAAATTATACGTTTAAATATCTTAAAGGAATTTTGATAACATGAATGCACCAAAAATATT
Organism: Formica aquilonia x Formica polyctena; assembly: GCA_907163055.1. Lineage (NCBI taxonomy): Eukaryota > Metazoa > Arthropoda > Insecta > Hymenoptera > Formicidae > Formica > Formica aquilonia x Formica polyctena. The sequence continues at coordinate 25,125 of CAJQTV010000414.1, forward strand.
ATGATATATAAACTTGTTATTATTTAAAAATAAAACCAAATTTTATAATAATATTTAATTAGCTTTTAGTCATAAAATTTCATATTTACTTTTTTTATTATTTTATATTTTATAACTTTAATTTCTAATTATATTTTAAATTTTTATAAAGATATATACTAAAAAGAAGATATTAATATATTAAAAAGATATCAATATAATATAATATTGAAATTTGTTTATTATACGTATAATAAACAATTATTAATAATATTTACATGAATATCATTTCTATTATAGCGAAATAAATAAAATATTTATATCTAAAACGTTATAATATTTAATATAAAAACATAATAACAAAATATTACCGAGGTATTAAAATTGGCCTGATTTTTCAAAAATTGCTCAACTTCTTCTAGTTGTTGTTCCGTTTCTATTGGAAGCGTAAAAGAACAGAAAACTGATTCCTGTCTTTCAACTTCATTATTAAGAGCTTTTATCCCAGCATTTTTTAGGTCTCGTATGTCCTCAGATGTTTGCCACAATTGAGCCTTGAAATAATTTTGTTGACGTATTATTTCTTTGAAATACATCTCTGAAAAAGCAATTATACTAATATTAATAATTTTGTATAAATACATTATACGTGTAACGATGCATTCCCCCATCGTTACTGTACCGTACCCGGCCGCCGATCCGCCGGAAGTCCGCCGCCCGACGAACACCGGTCGGGCAAAGGCGGAGGCGCTGAGCGCCCATTTTTAAATAACATCAGAAACGCGTAAACATATAACCGCCGTTAGGCGCGCGAAAACATCGAGAACCGACGACGCGCTCGGGTAACCGACCGACCGCTACCGAAAATACCCGAGTCGCGCGCGCCGTTTCAACGATAAACCAGATTAGAATAATGGGCGAATTACGCAGACGCGCGCGCCGAAAACCGGTATAAATAGAGCGCGTTTCTGAACATCGAGACCAGATCTTCCGCACCGCCAGAGTCTGTAAGACGCCTGGAAACCGCCTAGATCATTAACCGCTCAGAGAGAGAGAGAAAACGGGGTTGGGTGTACTCAGCCTCCGCCGAGAGTTTGCGGCATCTCCGAGAGCGTTCCTTCCGAAACCGATTAAAAACGAGGCAAACGGGAACGGGCGTACTCGTCTCCGTCGAGAGTACTCGACACCTCGCATAAATCCGACCACCCGCGTGCAACGGCGACTTTCTAGTGGTGGGGAGTTCCCTGCCATCGACGGGTGTTCTCGTCGGCCGTTGCACTCCTGAATTACACGGGGAAAGACCATCCCGAATTACTATCGAATGCACGAGACGCGCTTAGCTAATACGGCCCGACCGCCATTACGACATCCGGACTCGCCATTGATACGGCGCGCTAAGTCCCGCGCCGGGGATGATCCACATCCTTACCGCGACACCGATCGATAGCCGCCATCAATAAGTACGCGTCAAAGGACCGTCCACCGGGCCGACCGAAATTACCGCCCGATAGCTAACGGCCTCTGCCGAAATCGCTGTCCGCGATCCGTAATCGATATTCTATCGATCCGCCGAACTCGCGCACCGCGCAACGCATCCGCGCGTTGCATTGAATGCACCGCACCCGATCCAACCGCACCACGATCCGTTCAGCATTGTACACGCAATTATATAATATCGAAAGTTAAACGATTATAAACATTTATATCTCGCACACCGCCGTACCGCCGTACGGACGACCGATACACACACACACCGCGATACATTCCATAATCTGCGCTCCGCTAATCATTGTAATACATTTGCGCACTCACTCATTCGTCACTCGTCTCGCAAGCACAATAATACATGCGCACACCTATACACCCTCGCACACATAAAACACACACGCTGTACATATACGCCACAACACGCAATAAATTATATTTTACGTAACATCACTTTCGTTCGTCTCTCGATACCCTTTCACGAGCCCCGGATCCCGACCGAGTTATCCGTCACCGCCTCGCGAAAGCGGTTTATTACACGTGCGATGAGTTAAAAATAAAATATATACCATTTTTATTTTGCATCTGAGAGTGTGTTGGACAAAGTTGACATGTGCATTCCATGGAATTGTTTTCATTTGGATTGACAAAATTGTTGTTAGAATTGTCCTGCGCAGCGATTTGTTTGCCTGCAATTTTCAACGTTTCTGTAAAATAATAAAATCAATTTAATAAATTAGATATATAAAACATATAAGTTTTCTGTTATATAATAAAATAACAACAACAATAATAGCAATAATAAGTGTCACCCTTTTTTCATGGAATGCAATCACTTAAACTTTCATCCTTCGTAATATTCCGTATTTAGATGTAATGGTATGTCCAGAATATTATATTATGTAATCGGATTACCAACATGCATTTTTCCATACTCTCTCTTAACTCTTCTTGAGGAATATTGTAATATATGTATATAACAACATTATAATCACTTTTTACTATTACTACTATTTACTCTTGTTAATAATTGGACATACCTTCCATACGATGGGGCTTTCCTAAAAACTGATTGTACTAAGGAGACTGTTGAGAAACTGTTTTTGCAATCTTATTTCTTGTATCATACGTTTGTGTGACTTCTTCGTCAATTTCATCTTCTCCTACCTCGTAATTGTCTGTAAACATTTAAATAAATATTTATATTATTACGTAAAATACTTATTTAGAAGTAATGAAAAATATTTGCAGAAAAGAATATGCACATGTTCATATTATATCACACACACACTCGCATATGCACATACAAAAATTGTATTGCAATTGTTAAAAACATAGACATTAAGAGTTAAAAACCGTTTAGAGTAGAGAAAAGCTATCTTTTATTGATATGTTTTAAATTTATTTTTGCAAGATATTAAAAAAAAAGTATTTATATCCTTTTCTTGTTACTCTAAAGCCTTGCATGTCAATGAAAAATTATTGCACCAAAATAACAAAAGAAAGTACTAATATATGCAACCTCTATTCTTTAAAAAAAATTACGATTATTTTTGTAATGTTTCTATAAACTTTTATTTGACTCTTTTTGGAAATAGGATAGTTTCAAAGTAATAAGCATTTTCCAAAAAGTGAGATGTTATACACAAGTGTAGATTTTGATAAAATACTTTTTTATCGCGAATAATATAATAACTGGCTTTGATAATCCAAAAAGAAGAATAGTATTTTTACATTGATTAATTTTGCAACCGTAACTACCTAATAACTATTCCCGAAAATTTAAATACATAATATACGGTTTTTTATTATTAAAAAATGGAAATAACTAATAAAATAAAAAAAAATAAATTTGTTTCTTATAAAATTAATAATTTTCGAATCAACCTTTTAAAAGAGGAGGCGTTTGCAGAGATCTGTAATTGCATTCTTCATCTTCTTCTGAAGAAGAAAGCTGCCTTTTTTTAATTTTCCTTTTTTTCTTCTCTTCGACAGCTGAAAATTCGGAGTTCAAATCTGATGTGTTTTCAGCTTTTTTGCATTTTTCTCTCGCCGTCATGTAATTCTCTAAAACATGTGGAAACATATATTCTATTTATAATCAGTATAAATATTCAGTTTATAATCAGTATATATAACAATTAGGTTTGAATCGGTTCGTATCTATAAACATAATATATGTTTTTTGTTAATTAAAAATCCTCAATAACAAGTGTTCATTTTTACATAGAAATAGTTTGGATGTTAAACTAACATTACAATTGCAATACAAAATAAATTTAATTCTAAAAACTTTTTTCTACATAAAAAACAAGAAATGATATATTATATATTTACCATAAGTACTATTTCGAAAAATAGTTACTTCATATGAAGGCCAATGTGTTTTTGGTTCTTCATTTTTTCGAATAGCTGTTATCACCTTATCGTGCTGAAAAGGTGGCCAGTAACAACGTTTATTAAAAATCCACGAGGTTGGTACAGCTTCAACTGAATTTTCATCGTTAAATTGCACTACAGTCCACGATGATCCCGGCATTGTTATCTGTATAATAAGATTCAAAGCAGTATTGAAATCTATTGAGAAAGAAAAAGAGAGGAAAAAGTGTGGGATATAACAGAAGAGAAAAGGAGAGGAAAAAGGACTGCGACAGAAAGAAATAGTCGCGTTATACAAAAAATAAAAAACCTTCCTTTTTATTTTTAAATTTTAAGGTTTGCATTTTATCATTGACGAGTGGACCATTAAAATGCAAATTGTGAAGTTCAGTATTAACTACATTTAATTGTTCATTACTATTAACACAAGAATTTTGTTCACTTATTCGGCAAACAATTTGTTCCAATACTTTATCATTTTTACGAATCATTTTTAATATTGACTGCAGATAATTTTCAAATGGAAAAGCACTAAATTTCTGTAGAGTTCCAAATTTTACTGCATCATTATGAAGATGTAATAAATTGTGAATGTTAATCGACGCATTTTCTTTGCCATATAGAATGATGAAGGTATTAACAAAATATTTTAATAATGATTTTGCATAATTTGAATAACGATCCATATGCTTTGAATTTGACAAAATTGTAATAGCTGTGTGCAAAGTTAAAAAATTAATATATTTATCATAATTAAGAACTGATTTGAAAACAACAGGTCCTGTATACAACAAAAATGTCCTGAATTCAGTTGCTTTCCACCTTTTACATTCAAATACTGATCGTGATTTCCGGTTAATTTCACATGGTATATTATCTTTTTGAACTTCTAATAATTTTGATAACTCAGACATTTCATTAAATGATAGTTTAGATCGAGGTCTTCCAAAGCACCATAATTTAACAAGCAATTTCTTAACAATTCCCAGGTAAAGCATATGCATCGGATCCGACGGAAAATCTTTTACCATATTCAGATTAGGAATTAATTCCAGGATAGATGTACCTGTATGATGACTTGGTTGTAATTTTAGTCTAAAAGTTTCGTTTGTTCTTAAAGGAAAATTATTTGAATATGGATAGCTCACTCGATCATGAATATACTCTCCTTTCGCTGTACATTTGGTGCACGAGTAATAACCAGAATGACCCTTCGTAAATGTAATAAAAGATTTAGCAGGTATGTCGCATATGAAAGCATTAATTTTAAATGGATAGATGTGACCATTAATTGTTATGCCATGAGTAGTCAAAGTTATTACTTCTTCTATGAAATCTCTCAAATATACGTTTGCATCTGCAGGCTTTTCATTCCCGCAATAAATTCCAACAATATTTACTTCATTGTAATTTTCAACCAAATTGCACAAAATAGGATATACTTGACTATTTGAACTTTTAAATAAAGGGAGACCATCAATATTAATATTAACTTGTATAAATTGGTGTAACGATACCGTTACTAACGGCCTAGCGGGCCGATCCACCGCGCGCTTTTCGAGGCTCGGCGCTTATGGCGTCCCTAAGCTCCCAAACCCGTGTCGCGGCCCCACCGTAGGGACCCCCCCCACCACACGTTGAATCGCGCGAGTGGGAGGCCGGCCGCCGGTATATAAGGCGCTCCGGCGAGCGTAGCGTTACCAGTTCCCGATCCTGAGTCCTACCTAGTACAACTCCTGATCCGAAACCTATACCGCGTTACACCAGGCTACGGGCTACCCGTAGTTACGCCGGGTTACCCAGTTGCTGGGACGGCGCACCCTGATACCTAGCGTTACACCAGGTCACGGGCTACCCGTGGTTATGCCGGGCTACCCGGTTGCTGGGACGGCGCATCCTACCCCGCGTTAAACCAGGTCACGGGCTACCCGTGGTTATGCCGGCTTCCCGGTTGCTGGGACGGCGCATTCTCGATCCTTTGCGTTAAACCAGGTCACGGGCTACCCGTGGTTATGCCGGGCTTCCCGGTTGCTGGGACGGCGCACTCTTAGTTCATAAGACCGTACCGCGCCCCGCGCACCGTTCAACCTGGACGGCCGTTTGTATATACCGCGACCGTTTCTATCGTAAGACCACTTTGGTCTCCGTGTATCTTTCCGTATAAATACCGCGACCTGTTAAACTGTAATACCGCTTTGTACATATACCGCGACCTGCTATATTGTAAGACCGTTGTACATATACCGTAACCAGTAAGACCGCTTCGGTCTCCGCGTCCTGATAGACTCTAGCACCGTTGTATATACCGCGACTTGTTCATATTGTAAGACCGCGTTGTATACAGGGTGATTCAAAACAACCTTCTGTCCTTACAATGTCATATACTTGACTCAATTTTAAGACGATTTTTCCTTTGCCAAAATTTTTTCCGAGGCTTAATTTTCAAATTATAAGCCAAAATAGTTAACGAATTACGGGCCGCGTACGCGAGGCAGGCAGGGGCGGCGCAACTCACCGTCCGATGCTGGTAATTAAGTGAAGCGCTCGCTGCGGTCAACTGTTTGCTACATGCGATGAGTATAAAAGAGGAAGACAGAGAGAGAGAGAGAGAGTGTGTGTGCGATCAGCTGTTTGCTACACGCGATGGGTGTAAAAGAGAGAGAGAGAGAGGGAGAGAGAGAGGGGGGAGAGAGAGGGAGAGGGAGAGGGAGAGAGAGAGAGGGAGAGAGAGAGAGAGAGAGAAAGAGAATGTGTATGTGTGTGTATACGCGTATACGTTCTCTCTCACACATACACCCCATCGCATGTAGCAAACAGTTGATCGCAGCGAGCACTTCACGCAATCACCAGCATCGGACGGTGAGTTGCGCCGCCCCTGCTTGCCTCGCGTACGCGGCCCGTAATTCGTTAACTATTTTGGCTTATAATTTGAAAACTAAGCCTCGGAAAAAATTTTGGCAAAGGAAAAATCGTCTTAGAATTGAGTCAAGTATGACATTGTAAGGACAAAAGGTTGTTTTGAATCACCCTGTATACCGCGACCTGTTCGTATTATAAGACCGCACTGTATAGACCGCGCATTCTAACTGTAGAGTTAATTAGACATTAGGATTCCCGCCAGTGTCGCGCCGATTCCACCTTCACACACGGCCTTCAGACTACTAAGGAGCGTCAGTCCTTTTAAGGATAGAACGCCGAGAACGCCGACGCCCCGTCCTTTTAAGGATAAGGCAGTCAGGCAGTTGGAATTACGTTGAAGGCCACGCGACACCCCGTAGTGTTTAAGATCTGTACTGTACCACAAAGAATAATCATAGTTTATTTGCATGCGAACACCGCGATTGCAGAACACGGCCGCTTGAGCCACGCTCGCTTCCCGAGCTCCACGCGCACCAACCACGCGCGAAACTCTGTACGCACCGTTCCCGCATGTTGCTTCGCGCATAGCTTTCAGTGTTAAATATCTTTTATAATAACCGCTTGAATAAACAGTCTTGTTTAAACCGCTTATACCAAGGTAAAGTAAGTTGGAGTTTCCCCCTTCTCCCGAATCCTGGCACCGGCGAGCCTTGATCCGCGGCGTACGGGAAAGGTGAACCGTTACAATTGCAAATGTTGAACAGAATATCGCGACATAAGTTGCTTAACACAATTAGTTAAACCGAAATGATAATACTGTCCTGGTTTTATATCTTGTACATTTATTTTTCTGGGAGTTTTCAATAAGCTACGACCATCTGAAGGCAATTCCGGATATTTAGATTTTATACCTGTCATTAATTCATTTAATGCAACATGGGATATGCGATTTTTAATAGCCCATTTTTGAAGCCACGATACAAAACCATTATCACCGACGAGGTTATCAGATGCAGGAACTTAAACAATATTGTAGATTACTTTGTTAATATCAGAATTGCTGTGATTTATCGGCTCATTTTCTAAAACATCGCTTTCTTCAAAATTATTACAATTGTTTATTTAGTTCAGTGTTATCCAAATCTTCGTTTTATTTTTGGCATTTTTAAAAGTTATTGATATGTATGTTCTTACTTGTTTATTCGTAATCTCTGCGGCCTATCGATTGTCAAAACTGCTGAAAAATAATTAGAAAATACAAACACAGATTTTTAACCTCGTATATAACGTTTATCACCGTAACATGGCAATGCGAACGGGTTATCTAACAACGGAATTAACGATTATTCTTTTTGACATAGAAATTAGGTTTATGTGATGATGCTAATATGTAGACACATAAAACATATCTCAAATAACTTTGTCAACGTCTCTATTGGAATTACGAAGGAGTGGAAATATTGTATAATAAATACATAAATAAATTGCGATTCTATAATTTAACCTTAAAAGTAAGAAAGAAAATGTACTTACATTTTTTCATGTAATCACATCAATCGCTCTTCAAAAATATCTTTCCGCAACTGCAAAAGTCCTCAGCGTTTCAAAATGCACATGTATGTGTCTCTTCTTTATACTTCCATCTATCTTTCGGCGCGGCCGTGTCTCCCGTGCATAGACAAATGAACATCACTGATCGTATATTCTTTGACAAGTTTTTTGGCGCCAAATACGAACTTGACAAGCGTGCGTGCGCGCGTTACTAGTTCATTATCTAGTTTATTAATCAAATTTTGTGCTGATTTGTTATTTCCAGTTTGTCAATGTTTTGCTTAATTTTATTCATTGATTGTAGAGAAAAGAATCATCAATTAATCTTTTATTACAAACGAGCGTACAGTAGACAAGATGAGGTGAAACAAAGTCCGCATAAAGCAATGAAAAAGAAATAATAAAATAATAATGTGCATAAATTATATTAATTAATTTATTTATATTATGTATCTGTACTTAACTTGTCTTCTGCGAGATCCTGTGAGATGCCCATCACATATACGTGACTGTAAACATCATCGCATGCACGAAAAACTTCATCCATCTAACAACACTGACCGGGAATTGAAAAACATAAAAAGAAAAATCGCGTGAAACTTTGACGTCCAAGACTAGATGTCCAATGGACGTTCAAATATTGGCCACTAATGGATGTCTCAAATCGGATATACGATGGACGTTCATTTCATGTCCATGGACGTGCGGATATAAAATGGACATAAAATGAACGTCCATAAAATGTCCTGTGCTATCTGGGTTATTATTACCGACAATGGAAAGTTGAACATACAGTAAAAAAGATGTGGAAAATGAAATAATAATATATGCATTTTGTACTGTAAAATAAAAAGATTCATTTTTAACGAAGAAAATAATTTATGAATTATATATATTTAAATATTATTATGTATCATATATTAATTATATGTATATAATTAATATACATATAATATACAGGGTGTCCTAGACCACCCGTACACCCCTTTTCTTTCAAAAACTAAGCATTTTACGGTAAGATTATTGAAAACTAAATATTTTACGAGATATTTTAATTTTTATATCAAAATATGTCAGATTAAAATATAAAATAACTCAAAAAGTACTTAATGAAAAAATACTTTATTATAGTGTTTTGAAAAGCTCTCGAGATAAGCTACAAGAATATGCAATAAAAAATGAGGGGTTCCATTTAAGAAAACATCGACCATATTGACCTCACCTTGAAAAGGTCACTCAAGGTCAAATCCATATTTTTAACATATGGCCCCCTCAAAACCATGCAACTTTTGTCTGAAATATTTTTTGATATCTCACTTCGTTTCGGAAAAATATGCCCGCGTCACTATAAATGCCTCACCCTGTATATGTTTGTGTATATATATATACATACACCAAAAATAATTTTATAATTAATATTAAAATATTTGTTGGACTATATTAACAATATAATTTAATATGTTTAACTTTCATTAAATTGTAGTATTAAATTTATGGAATAAAAAATATATATATACATAAATATATATATATTTGAATATAAACTTTTTAAATAGAAAAGTTTAATTTTCTAATATATTTATAATATTGTATTTTGAATAAAATTTTTAAAAAGATTTAATTATCTTATTAGGTAACTATACATATATATATTTTTTTAATATTTCGTGTTTTATATTTTAAATAGATTTTTTATATCTCTCTCTCTCTTTAATAAAGAGACAAATGATATTTTAAATATAATTAATACTATAACTAATTAATACTATATCACTGCACAATACCTTTGTTCGATGTCGTCTGTCTCGTCATCAGCATTATATTCAGTTTCACTTTCTTTTAATATCTGTTCTTCTAATTCTTTTGTTTTTTTTTAAATATTTCTTCTTGTTCTATTATTTTCTCTAATTTCCGTTTTGCTTCCTTTTTATCCATTCTGTATTCAAAAGATATCATTACATTTCTGCTAGTATTTAACTTTCCATGCATATACATACATATGTTCTTATATGTACAGAGATTCTTCACACATATGAATAGAAACAGTATTATAATTAATACTTACATTTAATTAACTAAATTTTCTTCCACGTCAATCTTATTCCACTTGGATAAATAACTAATTTGGATCGACTGACAGGATTGCGCCAAATAAAGAGATACACGTCCAGTACACTTGTCTATATGATGCGTTTTATGAGCTATCTTTCCTGGTTGTCCTAGCGCGGCTCGTAAAAAACAAAAGCGAGAGCGAGAGCGAGAGCGAGAGCGAGAGCGAGAGCGAGAGCGAGAGCGAGAGCGAGAGCGAGAGCGAGAGCGAGAGCGAGAGCGAGAGCGAGAGCGAGAGCGAGAGCGAGAGCGAGAGCGAGAGCGAGAGCGAGAGCGAGAGCGAGAGCGAGAGCGAGAGCGAGAGCGAGAGCGAGAGCGAGAGCGAGAGCGAGAGCGAGAGCGAGAGCGAGAGCGAGAGAGAGAGAGATAGCGATAGCGAGATCGAGAGCGAGAGCGAGAGCGAGAGCGAGAGCGAGAGCGAGAGCGAGAGCGAGAGCGAGAGCGAGAGCGAGAGCGAGAGCGAGAGCGAGAGCGAGAGCGAGAGCGAGAGCGAGAGCGAGAGCGAGAGCGAGAGCGAGAGCGAGAGCGAGAGCGAGAGCGAGAGCGAGAGGAGAGCGAGAGCGAGAGAGAGAGAGAGAGAGAGAGAGAGAGAGAGAGAGAGAGAGAGAGAGAGAGAGAGAGAGAGCGAGAGCGAGAGCGAGAGCGAGAGCGAGAGCGATAGCGAGAGCGAGAGCGAGAGCGAGAGCGAGAGCGAGAGCGAGAGCGAGAGCGAGAGCGAGAGCGAGAGCGAGAGCGAGAGCGAGAGCGAGAGCGAGAGCGAGAGCGAGAGCGAGAGCGAGAGCGAGAGCGAGAGCGAGAGCGAGAGAGAGAGCGAGAGCGAGAGCGAGAGCGAGAGCGAGAGCGAGAGCGAGAGCGAGAGCGAGAGCGAGAGCGAGAGCGAGAGCGAGAGCGAGAGCGAGAGCGAGAGCGAGAGCGTGAGCGAGAGCGAGAGCGAGAGCGAGAGCGAGAGCGAGAGCGAGAGCGAGAGCGAGAGCGAGAGCGAGAGCGAGAGCGAGAGCGAGAGCGAGAGCGAGAGCGAGAGCGAGAGAGAGAGCGAGAGCGAGAGCGAGTGCGGGAGCGAGAGCGGGAGCGAGAGCGGGAGAGGGAGCGAGAGCGAGAGAGAGAGCGAGAGCGAGAGCGAGAGCGAGAGCGAGAGCGGGTGCGAGAGCGAGAGCGAGAGCGAGAGCGAGAGCGAGAGCGAGAGCGAGAGCGAGAGCGAGAGCGAGAGCGAGAGCGAGAGCGAGAGCGAGAGCGAGAGCGAGAGCGAGAGCGAGAGTGAGAGCGAGAGCGAGAGCGAGAGAGAGGAAGCGAGAGCGAGAACGAGAACGAGAGCGAGAGCGAGAACGAGAGCGAGAGCGAGAGAGCGAGAGCGAGAGAGCGAGAGAGAGGGAGCGAGAGCGAGAGCGAGAGCGAGAGCGAGAGCGAGAGCGAGAGCGAGAGCGAGAGCGAGAGCGAGAGCGAGAGCGAGAGCGAGAGCGAGAGCGAGAGCGAGAGCGAGAGCGAGAGCGAGAGCGAGAGCGAGAGCGAGAGCGAGAGCGAGAGCGAGAGCGAGAGAGAGAGAGAGCGAGAGCGAGAGCGAGAGAGAGAGAGAGAGCGAGAGCGAGAGCGAGAGCGGGAGCGAGAGCGGGAGCGAGAGCGAGAGCGAGAGCGAGAGCGAGAGCGAGAGTGAGAGCGAGAGCGAGAGCGAGAGAGAGGAAGCGAGAGCGAGAACGAGAGCGAGAGCGAGAACGAGAGCGAGAGCGAGAACGAGAGCGAGAGCGAGAGAGAGAGAGAGAGAGCGAGAGCGAGAGCGAGAGAGAGAGAGAGAGAGAGAGCGAGAGCGAGAGCGAGAGCGAGAGCGAGAGCGAGAGCGAGAGCGAGAGCGAGAGCGAGAGCGAGAGAGAGAGCGAGAGCGAGAGCGAGAGAGGGTGCGAGAGCGAGAGACGAGAGAGAGAGCGAGAGCGAGAGCGAGAGCGAGAGCGAGAGCGAGAGCGAGAGCGAGAGCGAGAGCGAGAGCGAGAGCGAGAGCGAGAGCGAGAGCGAGAGCGAGAGCGAGAGCGAGAGCGAGAGCGAGAGCGAGAGCGAGAGCGAGAGCGAGAGCGAGAGCGAGAGCGAGAGCGAGAGCGAGAGCGAGAGCGAGAGCGAGAGCGAGAGCGAGAGCGAGAGCGAGAGCGAGAGCGAGAGCGAGAGCGAGAGCGAGAGCGAGAGAGAGAGCGAGAGCGAGAGCGAGAGCGAGAGCGAGAGCGAGAGCGAGAGCGAGAGCGAGAGCGAGAGCGAGAGCGAGAGCGAGAGCGAGTGCGAGAGCGAGAGCCAGAGCGAGAGCGAGAGCGAGAGCGAGAGCGAGAGCGAGAGCGAGAGCGAGAGCGAGAGCGAGAGCGAGAGCGAGAGCGAGAGCGAGAGCGAGAGCGAGAGCGAGAGCGAGAGCGAGAGCGAGAGCGAGAGCGAGAGCGAGAGCGAGAGCGAGTTCCGTAAGGTGATCTATCATCAAAGAGTTCCGAATGTTGTTCAAGAAGCGATGATTCGCGGGCCTTATCTTTCTGACGCGACTCGCCGAATGCAAGAGCGAAATAGAGCAGAGAGCGAGTGAGATGATCCATCATTAAAAAGTTCTGAAGCTCTTACAATAGGCTTTTCCTATCCATGATAATTTACAAATGTAAACATTTTATAAAATAAAAATTAAAAACTCTACTTTTTACTTTTTCTTTTAAAAATAATTTTAATGGATTAATGAGATTTTTGCGGTTAAAATGGCACCACCCACACACACACATAACACGATTCGAACGTAATTCGAATAATTTTTAATTAATTAAATACGTGCAAAAAAATTTATTATATGATTAATTTAAAATTATACGAATGTGTTTGTTGCCATTTCAAATAAAAACATTTTAAATAAAAACCTTATTAATCTAGTGAAATTACATTCAAAAATATAAAGTAAAAAGTACGAAAATACGAAATTACAAAAAGATAAGTATAACAGAAATAATAAGTTTTAAGATTTCTTGATGCTTGCTTACGAGATATGAGGGAAAAGGAAGAGAGAGAAAGAGAGAGAAATTTTCAGGAGAAATTTTTGTTATATTAATGATAATAAAGATGTTTTGTTATTCAGTAGTATTTATTATATATTCTATTAATAAAATAAATATATTAATAAAAAAATTATATTTATTATATTAGTAAAAAAAAGTATTATATCATGCATGTTTAATACAAAAAGTATACATATATACATATATATATAATATATAACATATGGGACCTTTAACATATTATAAATTGATTAATTACAATTTTGTGTGTGTGTGTGTGTGTGTGTGTGTAATTAAATTTAATATCTATTCCAAAAGTGGTAGAGTGACATTTATAATGACGTATTTCAATGTCATAATCACATCTTTTTGATACATCTTTTGACATCGTCACTCTGCTACTCGGGTACTTGAGTAAATTAAAGAAAATTATTAAGAAATATTAGAGAGAAAAAAAGAAAATAAATAAAAAAAGATATTTATTAATAATAAAAGATATAATAATATGTTTAATCTCTGTCAATAACGTTTCAGAGAGATTTAAATAGCCATGTACGATAGTTTTATATATATTAATTTGTTTATATATTATTTTATTTATATTATAGCCCATTATAGTTTATATTTAACATAATTGGTAATTTGCATACATGTAAAATAATGTATCATATTATGTATCATATATTATATACAGGGTTGGGAAAGTTACTTTATAAAAGTAACTCGTTACCGTTACCGTTCTTTTTTCTAAAAAGTAACTCGTTACCGTTACTCGTTACCAATTTTAAAAAGTAACTCGTTACCGTTACCGTTACTCAAAAAATAACGAGTCGTTACAATTTCCGTTAGTTTTTTTATATATAACAATAACTTTACATACAATTTTTTTTAATACAAGATCAAATTATACACAAAATTTTTAAACATTGTCTTACAAAGAAACAAGATACCAAAATGAGTTTTCAGTAGTTTTCATGTAATGCTGCATTCCAACACTCTTATCAATATTTTCCTTTGTATGAAAATTATACCGAGTAAATTCAAAAAAGTAACGATAAAAGTAATTGTTAAATTCGTTACTCGTTACCGAAAAATGTAACGAAGTTACTTTTTCCGTTACAAACAAAATTTGTAACGCCGTTACCGTTACAGTTACCGAAAAAAGTAACTGTAACGGTAACGGCGTTACAAATAACGCGTTACTTCCCAACCCTGATTATACAGGGTGTCCTAGACCACCCGTACACCCCTTTTCTTTCAAAAACTAAGCATTTTAGAGAAAAACGTTTTGAACAAAAATTGTATGGTTTTGAGGGGAACATAAGATGGTGTCATTGGTTTGACCTTGGATGGCATCGTTAAGGTCAAGTCAAGGACACCTTTAATTTCTTAAATGGAATCCCGTATTTTTTATTGCATATTCTTATAGCTTATCTTGAGAGCTTTCCGAAACACTATAATAAAGTATTTTTTGAGTTATTTTATATTTTATTCTGACATATTTTGATATAAAAAATAAAATATCTCGTAAAATATTTAGTTTTCAATAATCTTACCGTAAAATGCTTAGTTTTTGAAAGAAAAGGGGTGTACGGGTGGTCTAGGACACCCTGTATATTATATGTATATTAATTATATACATATAATTAATATATGATACATAATAATATTTAAATATATATAATTCATAAATTATTTTCTTCATTAAAAATGAATCTTTTTATTTTACAGTACAAAATGCATATATTATTATTTTATTTTCCTCATCTTTTTTACTGTATGTTCAACTTTCCATTGTCGGTAATAATAAGAAATAGAATATAGAATATGTTCTTATTTGTTATCCTGTGTGCAGTTAAAACGGTCGATAATGTCATCATTCTTCAATTACCTCCGGGCCCACCGGGCCCACTTGATGGTCACAAAAATTTACCCAGGGCTGACGGTCTTTAATAGTATCTAGTCGGTGCCAGTACACTTTAAAGCGCGCGCTTCGCGCGCGCCATTTATTCTTTTTCATTTAAACATTTTTGATAATATATACACAAAATCATATACGTCACAAAATAAACCAATATAACTGCCTAATATCATAAATATTATTACTTAATATCATATTCTTCCTCCTTCTTTTTTCCACTGGTCTCTTTTTTTCTCTCTCTCTCTTTCCCACCTCCCTCTCTCACTCTCCCTCAACAGCTCTCTCCCCCTCCTCACTCCCTCTCACAGAACTCTCCTCACTCTCTCTCTCTCTCTCTCTCTCTCTTGCTTATTCTTCTTCTTCTTTAATTTTAAATAAATTATCCTCTTTTTACATTCGCTCTTTCATTCTCTCTTTCCCTCTCTCTCTTTAAATTAATATTAATAATTTTTAATAATATTTCTTAATAATATTTAACAATATATTTAATAATACTGAACAATATTATTACCTGATATTATATTTATTCTCCACCATTTTTCCTTTTGTCTCCCTGCCTCTCTTTTGCTTATACTTTTTCTTCTTTAATATTAACTCTCTCTCTCTCTCTCTCTCTCTCTCTCTTTCTCTCTTAAAACTAAATAAATTAAATCATATTAATAATTTTTAATAATATTTCTTAATAATAATTAACAATATATTTAATAATACTAAACAATATTATTACCTGATATTATATTTATTTTTCTTCTTTTTTCCTTTTGTCTCTCTCCCTTTCTTTTGCTTATACTTCCTCTTCTTTAATTCTAACTCTCTCTCTCTCTCTTTTATTCGTCTTTCCTTCTTCCTTTTTCTCTCTATATTAATTAAATATATTTAACTTTAATTTCTTTAACTCTATTTTCTTTAACTGTCAAACTGTCAAAGACATAAACTGTCAAACTGTCAAACGATACGAGTGAAGCAAGGGTAAATACAACAAGCTCGCCGCGCAATTCGACAACCAATCAAACACGAAGTAAAATGGCAACAATACGTGCGATACATATCGACTCAAAACGCTCATTTCACGCGTCTACATGACTTTTTTTATAGAGGACTAGAACAACACAGACGTGCGCTGCGCGCGCGTTTTTACTTATGGACATTTTCCAATTTCTTTAACTTTCCTTTCCTAACTTTAACTTTTTCTTTCAACAAATTGTCAAATTGTCAAAATTCTCATGATTTGACAGTTGCAAATAACACGAATGAAGCAAGTCGCAGCGCACAAGCGAGACAATCAATCAGCATCGCGGAAAAGAGGCAACAATACACTTCGAGACTTTCGAGTATCGACATAACATGCCTTTTTTAGATAGGGAGACTAGAACAAAACAGGCGCGCGCTACGCGCGTGCCATTACACTGGTTTTTATTACACGCTATTAATACTTATTAATTATAACACTTATTAATTATTAAATAATTAATAAGTAATTATATTAAGAGTATATTAACCCTCTTAGACACAAACTTTCACACACACATACAAAACGCCTTTCTCTCTCTCTCTCTTATATTCCTTTTTCCCCCCCTCTCTCTCTCTCCCCCCTCTCTCTCCCTCTCACCCTCTCTCTCTCTCTCCCCCCCCCTTTCTCTCTATTTCTATCTCGCTTATTCTTCGACTTCTTTAATATTAAATAAAGCGCCTTCCTTTCTCCTCCTTTTCTTTCTTTCTCTCCCTCTCTCTATCTCTTTTTTGACAGATATGAATCAAAATATACGACTCACATCGAGATCGAGATCGAGTTTCGAAACAACTAATCAGTATCCCGGAAAAGAAGCAATAATGGACTTTCCATGTTTTTTTTATTAATGATGATGATAATTATGATGATGATGATAAAACAAACAATATTTTTTATGAAAAATTAATTTTTATTATAACTAAATAATTTAATATATAATTATTTAAAAAATCTGAATAATATATAATCTAAATAATTTAATAAATATAATAATAGAATCTAAAAATCATCTAAATACTTGACAAATATCAAATTATTAAGTTATTACCTATTAATTATATGAGTAAATCTATATAAATATAATAATTTAAAATTATAGATATATTAACAAAATAAATTATATATGTGTACAAGCTAGAAGACTGAAAAATACTCAATTTAATAAAGGCAATGTATATTTTGAATTATTAATTCTAAGTATTACAATAATCTCGAATCTCGGAAGATACAAACTCAATACAATCAATGTTAAACCTAAAATAACAATAATAATTAAGTTTTAAATAATAACTTTCAACGCGGTAGTGAGTTATATCTATACACATACATACATGTGTTTGTATACGTGTATCTAGCGTGACAAACTAAAAAGTTATAAACAAAGAATAGTCAAAAGTGAATAATTTTTTAGATATTTTATACACATTGATCATTTAATCTCTTATGTAAAGTATACATATTATTATATTAACATAAATGTAATAATGTATTCTCAAGTTTACGTAGAACCACATATTCTGTCAAATTATGTAAACATTTTAAAATCATTTGTGATCACTTGAATATGTATAAATAAACACTAATGTAATATAATAAATCTTAATATATATTAATATGTATCAATAATAAAATAGGGTATTCAATAATAAAATAGGTGATACATATTGATGGTGCACAAGCCAGAAGACCGAAAAGTACACTATTTAATAAAGGAAATGTACATTTTGAATTATTAACTGATTATTATTAATTATTAATCTCGGAAGATACGAACCTACAATCAACATTAAACCTAAAATGACAACAATAGATGAAGTCCTAAATAATAATTTTCAACGTATTAGTGAGTAAACATATATACATCGCGTTTGTATATCTTATATATACAGGGTGGAGCATTTATATTGAGATACCTAAATATCTAAAAAATAAAGCAAGATAGAAAGAAATGTTTCAGACAAAAGTTGTTCGGTTCTAAGGGGGACACATGATGAAAATATAGACTTGACCTTGAATAACCTTTTCAAGGCCAAGTCAATGTGATCGATGTTTTCTTAAACGGAACCCCCCATTTTTTATTGAAAATTCTTGTAGCTTATTTCGAGAGCTTTCCAAAACACTATAATAAAGTATTTTTTCATTAAGTACTTTTTGAGTTATTTAATATTTTAATCTGACATATTTTGATATAAAAAATAAAATATTTTATAGTTTATGTAAAATTATATCAAAATAATGTACAAAATATTTCGTAAACTATTCACTTTTTGGCTATCTTACCCTTATAATTTTTTGTGCCAAATATTGCGAGGAATCGATTTGTATAAAAAAAATTAGGGTGGTTCCATTTAAAAAAATGAAGATGACCTTCAAATCTCTTAAGCGCCTCCACCTAAAGAAAAATGTTTACTTCCACAAGATTTCCCCCTCGATACCATACAACTTTTATTTGAAACATTTTCTCCTATCTCCAAAACTGTGGGAGTTATTCGGGTGGCCTGTCTTACAAGTAACACTAGGGAAGTGTCACGGCGATTTTCCTGAAACTTGGCATACAAGTAGTACATGGAAAACTATTAGACACGTATATTATTATATCGGCCCGAAAGCCGTTTGAAGGGTAGAAATCACCCTTATCTATTTTGGGGGTAGGTTCGACTATTTTACGAATTATTTTTACAATTGTTGCGAAATCAGGTAACTAAGGGTTTTTGGGGTCGCTGATAACGAATCTGAAGTCCGTTTTTAAGAATTCAAAATGGCGGATCCAATATGGCGGTCGCATTTTTTCAAAAGTTTTACACCCTGTCAAAAAGTGCGAAAATTGCAAAAAAGTTAGAAATGAGCATAACTTTGAGGCGAATTTGTAGCAAAAAGGTCCTATTCGAGAACTACCCCTAACAGTAACGAAACATCGAAAAACAAAAGAGGAAGCAGATAAAACCAAAACAATCAATTTGTCTACAAAGTTTAATTTGATCTTCTAGGACCTAGAAGATCAAATGAAAATATATTACATATATAATATGTGAATAATAAAAATTTTGATATTAATTAATTATGAAAATAAAAATTATCTATTAGCAAAATTTTAATGGCGATTTGGCGGAAGGTACGATCCCAGCATATTTTTGATATAGAGACGCTCCTCTGTGAGGCACAGCGTTACCCGCGCGATCGGCGGCTCGGCTGTCGAGGCTCGAACGGTAGTGGGGGGACCCTCACTACTCGCTTCAGAAATCCGACCGAAAAGGACAACTAATTCCGAGCACTGATTTAAAGTACCTGTAAAGATAATGTCGATGAATCCAAGAAACATTGTTCTTTTATTACAAAGAAGTTTTAATTCTCCTGAATATGATGTGTATTCAGTTATTACAGACGAGGAAAAATCTTTTGCAGCTAATTTGGAGAATTTAATTAAAGATGCTATAGATGCACAGATATTTGTCGAAAGCATTGATACTTTAAGCTTTAATGAAGAAAGTGTATATCCTGAAGCAATTCCTGTTGATGAGGTTTCTCAAAGTGATTTCGAAGAATCAATAAAGGATTGCAAGAAAACTATAATTGATATTGATATCAAATATAAAACAAAGGCTGTACAATTTTGGCGTTCCGGGAAGACAAAAGCTTTGCCTTTAAAGTCAGTTCAGCACAGATTTAAGAAAGTTTCTGGTTTGAGGTCATTGTATATGTAGGAGGCACAAATTAAAGAAGGTGGCACGAGAAATGAAAAATTATTACAAATTTCGAAGTATGTTTTGGATCAATTCAAAATTTCCTCTGAAAGATCGCTTTCTATTAATGACATTAATATAAAAAAATGGACTTTACGGGCTAGAGAAGAAATCAATTTGTCACCGACATTATTCACTGCTTCCACATTTTGGGTACATAATTTTAAAGTGAATCATGGAATTGTATCGAGAAAGATAAATAAATTTGTGACTAAAAAACAAATATTGTCAAAGGAAAAATTATTACAAGCATCAAGCGAATTTGTTTCTAAAGTAAAATCAGAGATCATGTTGGTAGGTGAAGACAATGTCTATAATTCCGATCAATCGGGGTTCAATTTAGAAACGCATGCAGGTCGCACGCTTGCTTTAAAAGGATCATTGAAAGTCGAGTGTTTAGCGCAATCTTTGAATCCTTTGACGCACAGCTACACTATTCAGCCAATCGTTTCTGCCAACGGAGATTTAAACTTCCCTTTATTAATAGTCCTGCAAGAGACTAGTGGTAAATTTGGACCAATCGTTGAGAAAACTTTGTACAAAGCAGACAATATTGTCGTATTTGCATCAAAATCAGGCAAATTAACATCCGACCTTGCCATTAATTGGTTCGCAAACGTTTTTTTTTTTACCAAACATCGGGGAAAACTCTGTTCTTTTGTTAGATTCTTGGACTGGCCAGACTGAAAAAAAGTTTGATAATATTGATAAAGACAATAAAAACGTCCAATTATTGCAATAATTAAATGTGCTTGGTGTATGACATCAATGTGCATGCAGCACTTCTTTGCCGTAACAAACGCTAACTCTCCACATTACTGCACTAAATTTAAAGTGTAAGTCGAAAAGAACCCCGATTCGTGAGAGGCAAGGGGACTCACGTTCAAAAAGCACCCCGATTCGTGAGAGGCAAGGGGACTCACGTTCAAAAAGCACCTCAATGGGATGAGAACCCTATCACGTCCACATCGTTCATCCTGGGTAGCGCTAAGGACTGATTGATTTTTATATGCATCACTACTTGCAGGGATGGTTTTCGATGTTTCGTTACTGTTAGGGGTAGTTCTCGATTAGGACCTTTTTGCTACAAATTCGCCTTAAAGTTATGCTCATTTCTTACTTTTTTGCAATTTTCGCACTTTTTGTCAGGGTGTAAAACTTTTGAAAAATTGCGACCGCCATATTGGATCCGCCATTTTGAATTCTTAAAAACGGACTTCAGATTCGTTATCAGCGACCCCAAAAACCCTAAGTTACCTGATTTCGCAACAATCGTAAAAATAATTCGTAAAATAGTTGAACCTACCCCCAAAATAGATAAGGGTATTTCTACTCTTCAAACCTTAGTTACGTGCCTGTAAGTGAGATTTGCCGAAAATTTTCATAACAAATCAAGGAAATTGAGGAACAACGCTTCTCGGCTCACAGAGATAAGATCGCTATGTACGCAAGTTTCCTTCGTTCGGAACGACTTAGTTACGTGCCTGTAAGTGAGATTTGCCTAAAATTTTCATAACACATCAAGGAAATTGAGGAACAACGCTTCTCGGCACACAGAGCTAAGATCGCTATGTACGCAAGTTTCCTTCGTTCGGAACGACTTAGTTTCGTACCTGTAAGTGAGATATACCGAAAGTTTTCATAACACATCAAGGAAATTGAGGAACAACGCTTCTCGGCTCACAGAGATAAGATCGCTATGTACGCAAGTTTCCTTTGTTCGGAACGACTTAGTTACATGCCTGTAAGTGAGATTTGCCGAAAATTTTCATAACACATCAAGGAAATTGAGGAACAACGCTTCTCGGCACACAGAGCTAAGATCGCTATGTACGCATGTTTCCTTCGTTCGGAACGACTTAGTTACGTGCCTGTAAGTGAGATTTGCCGAAAATTTTCATAACACATCAAGGAAATTGAGGAACAACGCTTCTCGGCTCACTGAGCTAAGATCGCTATGTACGCAAGTTTCCTTCGTTCGGAACGACTTAGTTACGTGCCTGTAAGCGAGATTTGCCGAAAATTTTCATAACACATCAAGGAAATTGAGGAACAACGCTTCTCGGCACACAGAGCTAAGATCGCTATGTACGCAAGTTTCCTTCGTTCGGAACGACTTAGTTATGTGCCTGTAAGCGAGATTTGCCGAAAATTTTCATAACACATCAAGGAAATTGAGGAACAACGCTTCTCGGCTCACAGAGCTAAGATCGCTATGTACGCAAGTTTCCTTCGTTCGGAACGACTTAGTTACGTGCCTGTAAGTGAGATTTGCCGAAAATTTTCATAACACATCAAGGACATTGAGGAACAACGCTTCTCGGCTCACAGAGCTAAGATCGCTATGTACGCAAGTTTCCTTCGTTCGGAACGACTTAGTTACGTGCCTGTAAGTGAGATTTGCCGAAAATTTTCATAACACATCAAGGAAATTGAGGAACAACGCTCCTCGGCTCACAGAGCTAAGATCGCTATGTACGCAAGTTTCCTTCGTTCGGAACGACTTAGTTACGTGCCTGTAAGTGAGATTTGCCGAAAATTTTGATAACACATCAAGGAAATTGAGGAACAACGCTTCTCGGCTCACAGAGCTAAGATCGCTATGTACGCAAGTTTCCTTCGTTCGGAACGACTTAGTTACGTGCCTGTAAGCGAGATTTGCCGAAAATTTTTTTAACACATCAAGTAAATTGAGGAACAACGCTTCTCGGCTCACAGAGATAAGATCGCTATGTACGCAAGTTTCCTTCGTTCGGAACGACTTAGTTTCGTGCCTGTAAGCGAGATTTGCCGAAAATTTTCATAACACATCAAGGAAATTGAGGAACAACGCTTCTCCGCTCACAAAGCTAAGATGGAAGTGTACGCAAGTTTCCTTCGTTCGGAACGACTTAGTTACGTGCCTGTAAGTGAGATTTGCCGAAAATTTTCATAACACATCAAGGAAATTGAGGAACAACGCTTCTCGTCTCACAAGGCTAAGATTGAAGTGTACGCAAGTTTCCTTCGTTCGGAACGACTTAGTTACGTGCCTGTAAGTGAGATTTGCCGAAAATTTTCATAACACATCAAGGAAATTGAGGAACAACGCTTCTCGGCTCACAGAGATAAGATCGCTATGTACGCAAGTATCCTTCATCGGAACGACTTAGTTACGTGCCTGTAAGTGAGATTTGCCGAAAATTGTCATAACACATCAAGAAAATTGAGGAATCAACGCTTTTCGGCTTACAGAGCTAAGATCGCTATGTACGCAAGTTTCTTCCATTCGGAACGACTTAGTTACGTGCCTGTAAGTGAGATTTTCCGAAATTTTTCATAACACATCAAGGAAATTGAGGAACAACGCTTCTCGGCACACAGAGCTAAGATCGCTATGTACGCAAGTTTCCTTCGTTCGGAACGACTTAGTTACGTGCCTGTAAGTGAGATTTGCCGAAAATTTTCATAACACATCAAGGAAATTGAGGAACAACGCTTCTCGGCTCACAGAGATAAGATCGCTATGTACGCAAGTTTCCTTCGTTCGGAACGACTTAGTTACCTTTCTGTAAGTGAGATTTGCCGAAAATTTTCATAACACATCAAGGAAATTGAGGAACAACACTTCTCGGCTCACGAAGTTAAGATGGAAGTGTACGCAAGTTTCTTTCGTTCGGAACGACTTAGTTACGTGCCTGTAAGCGAGATTTGCCGAAAATTTTCATAACACATCAAGGAAATAGAGGAACAACGCTTCTCGGCACACAGAGCTAAGATCGCTATGTACGCAAGTTTCCTTCGTTCGGAACGACTTAGTTACGTACCTGTAAGTGAGATATGCCAACAAAATTTTCATAACACATCAAGGAAATTGAGGAAACAACGCTTCTCGGCACACAGAGCTAAGATCGCTATGTACGCAAGTTTCCTTCGTTCGGAACGACTTAGTTACGTGCCTGTAAGTGAGATTTGCCGAAAATTTTCATAACACATCAAGGAAATTGAGGAACAACGCTTCTCGGCACACAGAGCTAAGATCGCTATGTACGCAAGTTTCCTTCGTGTTTCGGAACGACTTAGTTACGTAATTGAGGAACAACGCTTCTCGGCTCACAGTGCTAAGATCGCTATGTACGCAAGTTTCCTTCGTTCGGAACGACTTAGTTACGTGCCTGTAGGCGAGATATGCCGAAAATTTTTATAACGCATCAAGGTAATTGAGGAGCAACGCTTTTCGGCACACAGAGCTAAGATCGCTATGTACGCAAGTTTCCTTCGTTCGGAACGACTTAGTTACGTACCTGTAAGTGAGATTGCCGAAAGTTTTCATAACACATCAAGGAAATAGAGGAACAACGCTTCTCGGCACACAGAGCTAAGATCGCTATTTACGCAAGTTTCCTCTGTTCGGAACGACTTAATTACGTACCTGTAAGTGAGATATACCGAAAATTTTCATAACACATCAAGGAAATTGAGGAACAACGCTTCTCGGCACACAGAGCTAAGATCGCTATGTACGCAAGTTTCCTTCGTTCGGAACGACTTAGTTACGTGCATGTAAGCGAGATTTGCCGAAAATTTTCATAACACATCAAGGAAATTGAGGAACAACGCTTCTCGGCACACAGAGCTAAGATCGCTATGTACGCAAGTTTCCTTCGTTCGGAACGACTTAGTTACGTGCCTGTAAGCGAGATTTGCCGAAAAATTTTCATAACACATCAAGGAAATTGAGGAACAACGCTTCTCGGCACACAGAGCTAAGATCGCTATGTACGCAAGTTTCCTTCGTTCGGAACGACTTAGTTACGTACCTGTAAGTGAGATATACCGAAAGTTTTCATAACACATCAAGGAAATTGAGGAACAACGCTTCTCGGCTTACACAGAGTTTGTAAGATCGCTATGTACGCAAGTTTCCTTCGTTCGGAACGACTTAGTTACGTGCCTGTAAGCGAGATTTGCCGAAAATTTTCATAACACATCAAGGAAAATTGAGGAACAACGCTTCTCGGCACACAGAGCTAAGATCGCTATGTACGCAAGTTTCCTTCGTTCGGAACGACT
The DNA here is from genome assembly GCA_907163055.1 of Formica aquilonia x Formica polyctena. Taxonomy (NCBI): domain Eukaryota; kingdom Metazoa; phylum Arthropoda; class Insecta; order Hymenoptera; family Formicidae; genus Formica; species Formica aquilonia x Formica polyctena. The sequence goes on from CAJQTV010000414.1 coordinate 50,208, forward strand.
TAGTTACGTGCCTGTAAGCGAGATTTGCCGAAAATTTTCATAACACATCAAGAAAATTGAGGAACAACGCTTCTCGGCTTACAAAGCTAGGATGGAAGTGTACGCAAGTTTCCTTCGTTCGGAACGACTTAGTTACGTGCCTGTAAGCGAGATTTGCCGAAAATTTTCATAACAGCCATCAAGGAAATTGAGGAACAACGCTTCTCGGCACACAGAGCTAAGATCGCTATGTACGCAAGTTTCCTTCGTTCGGAACGACTTAGTTACGTGCCTGTAAGCGAGATTTGCCGAAAATTTTCATAACACATCAAGGAAATAGATGAACAACGCTTCTCGGCACACAGAGCTAAGATCGCTATGTACGCAAGTTTCCTTCGTTCGGAACGACTTAGTTACGTGCCTGTAAGCGAGATTTGCCGAAAATTTTCATAACACATCAAGGAAATTGAAGAACAACGCTTTTCGGAACACAGAGCTAAGATCGCTATGTACGCAAGTTTCCTTCGTTCGGAACGACTTAGTTACGTACCTGTAAGTGAGATATACCGAAAGTTTTCATAACACATCAAGGAAATTGAGGAACAACGCTTCTCGGCTTACAAAGCTAAGATGGAATTGTA
>CAJQTV010000415.1:0-137891 GCA_907163055.1 Formica aquilonia x Formica polyctena
ATATTTTAGTTGAAAGAACTAATAAGAGCACAGAATGTGCAAGTACGAAATTTTCTTTCGGTGACGCTGAAAATCGATTTCCGTTGCAAACTATAGCCCAATTAGCGGAAGTTGAGGAGATTTTGAAAATTTCAGATTCCCAACATAACACTGAAATAGTAAGTTAACGCATATAAATTTATATATAATAGTCATGTGAAATTATATTTTAGTAATTGAATGCATATATATATATATATATATATATATATATATATATGTATTTCACAATTATTATCAAATCTTTTATAAGTACATTATATAGTCAATCTTAAGTAAACTTTTTCACAGTAAAAACATTGCATGTCCTTTTCAGAAATTTTAATTCCTATTTTAATTTTATACATATGAATAATCCCAATTAAAATAATTAAGCATAAAAAGCTGTTTTTTTACTTATAAGATTATCACATTTCATGAGATATTAATCATTTAAAATTATTATTAATTATTTATTAGATATTATCAGAGATATTAATCACTTAAAATTGCTATAGAAAATGATTGAAGATTGTTAAGAAAAAGACATTACTTTATTTAATCTAATAATATTACTTTTACTCTTACCTTATAGCGCGCATATATCAAATCTATCGGAGGAACATGCGTCGATGATGCCGTAAAGAGAACGTTGTATAAAACATTCTCAAATAAATTGGCGGAGAAATATAACTGGGAAGGCCGACGCGGAAAAGAGCCACTGCATAAATTGGAACTAATAAAAGTTATTTTCAGTAAGTTCGTTTATATGTAAATACAACTGCAAAATATCTTCTGTTAGAAGATATTTTTATATTTTTTCCTCTCTATGTGCGTGTAAAAATGACAGCTAATTAGTTTCAATAACTTGCCATGGAATATTTTGTATCATATATAGATATTCATGATTACTACTTTAATCAAATTTAAAAAGTTTTTGATGAATTAAATTTATCTGAATTAAATTTTATTTCCATTTTTACATTGTATAACTTAGAAATAATTATTAAACAAAAAGAATACACTATGAATTACTATCAATTAGTATAGAAGAAGAAGTTAAAATAATGAAAATATTTTTAGGATCCATACTTCACAATATCCCAGATTCCGATCAGGGCAAAATACAACGAAGGGTTATGGAGTGGTTTCGACATTCAAAAGCGAGACATGAAAATGAGAAGAAGCGGACCCATAGATGCAAAGGCAACGTTTCTAATTTATCAGAATAAAGAACTGGAAAGGTATATTAATAATCTCAAAAGGTATGAAATATTAATTATTTTAATCATTACTGGCAACATATTACATACCAATTCTATTGTACGTTGTGTTATAGAATTATTTGCATATTTCGCAGTTATTTTCACTTGCAATAATGTACGTAAGTTCGTTTTCAGCTCTTTTTATTAAACAGTCAATGATGAAATGCGATGTGCAAGTTTCCAATAGCTTATATCGCAAGTCTGAGACTTCCCAAAAAAAAAAATTAATGCAAGATATGAGAAGAGATAGCGAAAAGATTATAAGGGGAGAAATATATTATTGTTTTAACACACAATTCTCTAAGCTCGTATTCAGAATAATGTTTATATTTTATATGTTTAGATTTTTATATGTATCTATACTCACCATTCACGCTCATCACTGTATATTAAAATTAAATTTGCATGGCTCTTTAATTATAGGTTATTTCCGACACTATTTGTACACTACTATTGCTTATGTTTCTGTAAAAGCCATTGGCTTTAAGGATGTAACGATGCATCCCCCCATCGTTACGAAACCGTACCCGGCCGCCGATCCGCCGGAAGTCCGCCGCCCGACGAACACCGGTCGGGCAAATGCGCAAGCGCCGAGCGCCCATTTTTAAAAGATAACAGAAACACGCGTTTATTAAACCGCCGTTAGGCGCGCGTAAACATCTCGAATCGACGACGCGCTCGGGTAACCGACCCGACCGTTACCGAAAATACCCGAGCCGCGCACGCCGCTTCGAGATATTACCGTTAGAACAATACGCGAATTACGCAGACGCGCGCGCCGAAGAATTAGTATAAATAGAGCGCGTTTCTAATTATCGAGATTAGATCCTCCGATCCGCCAGTGCCTGTAAGACGCCTGAGCTAATTCCGAGATCCTTAACCGCTCACCAGAGAAAGAACCACGGGGTTGGGAGTACCCAGCCTCCGCCGGGAATTTACGGCATCTCTGAGAGCGATCCTTTCCGAACGAATTAAGAGGTACACGAGATCGGGCGTACTCGACCCCGCCGGGAGTTCTCGGCCCCTCGCTAGCTTTCCGTCCACCTTAGGCATCGGCCACATTCTCGTGGCAAGGGAGTTCCCTGCCACAGACGGGAGTTCTCGTCGGCCGACTCTTCCCGAAATCCGCACCCGCGATCCCGATACGTGAATATAAAATCCGACCGTGAGACAACTCGACGGACCGACTGTTAGCCGCCATAATTAAGGCCGACGCGCCATTAATACGGGAGCGCTAAGTCCTGCGCCGAGGGCCGACCCGCGCCCTACCGCGTCACCGATCGACACCCGAAATCGATACCCGCGTCAAAGGACCGCCCACCGCCAACCGACGTGACTGCAAAGGACCACCCGATCGCTAACAGCTCCTGCCGGATTTCCGCTGCGCGATTAATAATCGATACGCGACCGAACACCCGAAAACGTGAACCGCGCTGCGCACGATCGCGGTGCATTGTATGCACCCTCCGACTTTATACATACTCGCACACCGACATTATACGTACTCGCACACATACATTGCGTAACCGCACACATACATTGTACATACTCGCATCTATACATTATCCGTACTCGCACACCGACATTATACGTACCCGCACGCATACATCGCGTACTCGCATACCGACATTATACGTACTCGCACACATACATTGCGTAACCGCACACCTACATTGTACATACTCGCATCTATACTTTATACGTGCTCGCACACATACATTATCCGTTCTCGCACTCGTCACTCGTCTCGCGCGCACACACACTCACAGACCTCGTACACCTATACATACACTCACGCTGTACCACCACACATTTACACGCAATAAATTACATTTTTACCAAACATCAAATCGCATTCGTGTCTCGATACAACTTTCACGAACCCAGGATCCCGACCGAGTTATCCGTCGCCCGCCTCGCGAAAGCGGCTTGTTACCAGTAGAATGGACTGGATCTTGATATTCACTGCTAATATTGAAAATCAATAGTATATGTTATGTAAATTATAAATTTTCAGTATTGAGAGCCATTAGAAAAATATAAAAGCAGTAAGATTTAGACGGTAAACGAATTGATCAATCATAATTGAGTACTCTCGAAATAACCCTAGTGAATCTCGATTATGATTGGTCAGTTCGCTTACTGTCTAAAAATAAGCCTATTATAATAGTTTTTACATATGTTTCAGATGTGCATGGACAATTTACATCCATATTTTAATTAATAATAAGTTATATAGTTTTTCGAGTCACACGCATTATAAATATATTAAGATTGCATATGATAATCGAACATATGCATCTGTGTTAATAAAAATTTTTATTTTATGAAATTTTTATTGACACAGATTCGTGTGTTATCATCAATTACTGCAAAATATTTCTTATTTATATGATTTGTATTTGTTATTGGTTTTACAATAAATAGAAAAAGGTTTTTCACAATTTTTTCATTTTTGTGTGTTTGCAATTATCTTCCTTTTACTATTAAGATAAAAATAGAACCGACTGATCGAAAAAGTGCGAAATCTTCTTAATTTATTAATTGTACTGTTACGTCCAGACTCAAATAAAGGAAGAGTCAGCGGGAGGGCGTAACCTACTTACCTCTAGACAAACGCTAGACGATGCGTGTCCTAGAGTCGGACGAACAGACCAGGGCCCCAGATAGGTCAACGACCGGAAGGATCGCTCTTACTCTATCGAAAGGCCGTTCGCTCGGTGGTCCCTTTTCTGGTAAAGGAACTGAATCCTTATTACCCGCGACGGGACCTTGTGCGATTTCGTGCAACAGGAAGGAGGTCGGGTTAATAAATTGCTCGCATTTAAAATCTAACTTTACATTTATTCAAAAAAATAAAACGAATAATTTTAAAAGATACAATTTAATAATGAATCATCTGATTCAATTTAATAGACTGTTATTGTAAAATAACTTGCTTAAGATCTAATATGTTTGTGTGTAAATGTGTGTATGTGGATGAAAATTGAGTTCTCGCAGGTGTTACAAAAATACGGAGGACATCAACCGGAATTGAGCGGGGAAACTAAAATTTAAATTCCGGTTGGAAATTTACAATAACAGGTTTTAGAAAAATTACATGAAATAAAAGTGTGAGTAGAATGATGAGGATAGAAAAATTATTAATTCGCGGACGCTCGAGCCAATTCCTTCTTAAGCCGCCTATTGCGACGATTCCGCGAACATCTGGTAGCCGCTCGCGAAGATCGTTTTTGTCTTTCCGCTAAGGAAAGAGTAATAATGAATAATAATGTAGGAAAATCGCGAGAAGATCCCTATTTTGAGAAATAATTCTTGGAGGTTTTCTTTATTTGATTAAATAAAAAGCTCTTGGATCCAGAAAGAAAGGAAAGAAAGTTTATATATTTATTATATATTTATCCTTGTAACAAGAATATATATACATATATATATATATATATATATATATATATATATATTAAAAATAATAAAAATAAAAGAAGGAAATGTTTGACTGAATGTGACAAATGAAATCACGGATCGCTCTGCTGAATGCAGGTGATCCTAGATGACAGGTAGGAAGTTTGCGAGTCGCTCTGTAAAACACAGGTGACCCTTAACAATAGATAGGAAACCGCGAGTCGCGCTGTAAAGTACAGGTGACCCTTGGCGACGGAAGAATATCACGAGTCGCTCTGTTAGATACAAGTGACCCTTGATGACAGTTAGGAAGTTGCGAGTCGCTCTGTAAAATACAGGTGACCCTTAACAATAGATAGGAAACCGCGAGTCGCGCTGTAAAGTACAGGTGACCCTTGGCGACGGAAGAATATCACGAGTCGCTCTGTTAGATACAGGTGACCCTTGATGACAGGTAGAAAATTGCGAGTCGCTCTGTAAAATACAGGTGACCCTTAACAATAGATAGGAAACCGCGAGTCACGCTGTAAAGTACAGGTGACCCTTGGCGACGGAAGAATATCACGAGTCGCTCTGTTAAATACAGGTGACCCTTGATGACAGGTAGGAGGTTGCGAGTCGCTCTGTAAAATACAGGTGACCCTTAACAATAGATAGGAAACCGCGAGTCGCGCTGTAAAGTACAGGTGACCCTTGGCGACGGAAGAATATCACGAGTCGCTCTGTTAGATACAGGTGACCCTTGATGACAGGTAGAAAAATTGCGAGTCGCTCTGTAAAATACAGGTGACCCTTAACAATAGATAGGAAACCGCGAGTCACGCTGTAAAGTACAGGTGACCCTTGGCGACGGAAGAATATCACGAGTCGCTCTGTTAAATACAGGTGACCCTTGATGACAGGTAGGAGGTTGCGAGTCGCTCTGTAAAATACAGGTGACCCTTAACAATAGATAGGAAACCGCGAGTCGCGCTGTAAAGTACAGGTGACCCTTGGCGACGGAAGAATATCACGAGTCGCTCTGTTAAATACAGGTGACCCTTGATGACAGGCAATATAAAGAAAGAGGAGATCCAAGGTAATATTTCAGAGAAGGGGTTAAAAGAACTAGAGAAGAGAAGCCCGAATAGGGAAGTTAGTTAAGATTGAAACGTAAATGATTGAAGTTATTAATTGATTTATTATAATTAATAATCCAAGAATTATTTCAAATGTACAAATGTGAAAGAAAAGGGAAATAGAGTTGAGAACATTCAAAACACTTACTACTTATCGAGTGCGTTGGTAACAACAAAAAAAATCAGATAATGGAAGGCTCCTAAGGGCGAGAGGAGTTTCGATGAATCGACTCGACCTGGATGATTGGAATGCGGCTCGCAATCGTGGCGGCAGTCGCTTGGCACAAGATCTTCTAGATTTGCACTGAGTGTCTAAATTCTTGCACCAAACAACGCGGTTTAGAAACACTTAGAGTTTGTATAAAATTTTAAGAATTGAAGTCGAATTATAATTGTAATTGTAATAAATGTGAACTAACTGACTGACTAATGAACTGAAACTGTAATATACTGTTGTAACGCGGTCACCTCGCTCGACGCTCGGATCGGCTCGTCGGTGTCCGGGTTCGAGAGGAGGGGAGACTCAAGCTTACGAGACACAGTATAGGTAGAAAGAAATAGTTTATTCAGTTAGAGAAAGATAGATACAGCGTGCAATGTCTGGTGATAGCGTGCGGTGAAGGTGGTCGCTGGTAGCAGGATCTGCGTAACGCGCAGGCGCGAAGCGGTGGTCGCAAAGCGGTGAGAAGCGCAAGACAAGTGCGGCGTGCAATCGTTCCCGGTTTTATTTACAGGCGCGGGCGGCGCGATGAGGACTAAAGAACTTATTACTAACAGGCCTTACAACTAACGGACTTAGTACTAGACAGGTCTTACTACTAGCAGGTCTTACAACTAGCGGACTTATTACTAGACAGGTCTTATTACTAGCATGCGGTTACAACTAGCGGACTTAGTATGAACAGGCCTTAAGACTAGGATGCGGTTACAACTAGCGGACTTAGTACTAACAGGCCTTATAACTAGCACTCTATGACTACGAGACTTAGAACTAGCGTACTTATCTCTATCGTGCGATTATATTTACAGCGCGGTCTGTACATGCACTTATTATCTAGGGTTAGGTCAGGCGGCCAGGTATTGCCGGCAGGCCCGAGTGTCACGTCGAGCGCTGCCTAAGCAACGGAAGTCGGTTCAACCCGACGGGGCCAAGTACAACCTTGGCCCGAGGTAGGCAGGAGCCGGTTCAACCCGGCGGGGCTGAGTTCAACCTCAGCCCGTGGAGCGGTCGAGACAGGAGTCGGTTCAACCCGACGGGGCCAAGCACAACCTTGGCCCGAGGTATAGAGTGCCGGTTCAACCCGGCGGGGCTGAGTACAACCTCTGCCCTAAGAGGTGCTAGGTAGTGGTGAGATCGATAGCAGGAGCTGGTCGGGATAGGATCTGGTCTCGATGTCTCGGCCGGCCGGGCTTATATACCCGGCCGGCGTCCCCCACTGTGTGCCGGCGGTCCGGCGGTGGGAGTCGGTACCGCGTGGGGACCCCGCGAGAGCGAGACAGAGCATGTTGGCGAGCGAGAGCGCATGCTGAGCGAGATAGCGCGTGTCGAGAGGGAGAACGTATGCGTGCGGCAAGCAAGATGGCCGTAGTAACGGTCCTACCGTTACACTGTAATTAAACGGAACTGTAAATGTAAAGTTCCGAACTGTCTATAGAACTGAACTGAACTGAAACTGAATTGAAACTGAATCTGAATACTGAAAACTGAATGAAGGAATACTGAATGATGAATGAGAACTGAATGATGAATAGCCGCGAGAAAAGATTCGGAGTATATTAAGCCCTTTGCTCCTCCTCTCCATTGGTTTCGATAATATTTTTCGCGAATTGAATTTTTTATTCACGCCCTCCGATGTTGCTGGGAGGCGTTGCCCTTTAGCATAGGAAGTGTTGGAACCTTAGGTATTGGTGAAGGCTTTTGTTTATAGAATTAGCTTTCGCCCAATGGAGAGTTGTTGCAATTTGAGTGAGAGTTATGCCTTTTATTATCTACTTAAGTTTTATCTTAGGTAGATATCGTGTAACGGAGATCTGTCAGGCGAGCACATATGATATCATTTTTAATGTCCGTTTCGGTTTTTATTTAGATTCCTGGTACCGAAATTTTTATTACGAGAGCTGTCAACCATAATTTAGATTAGTAAGAGAATTTGTCACCCAAGCTTTTAGTGGTTGATTAATTTGCTTATTACTTAGATCAGATATGCTCTAGTTTCCTGTTTGTATCATATATCCTCTCAATTTTTGTTTCCGAAAAGTTTGTCTCGCCTTTCAGTTTCCATTTGTTTATTTCAAGGCGTAATGCGCTCTTAAGATACCGCTAATCTCTATTTACGATGAAAGAAAAGAATCGTGGAGTCCGCCGGACGTAACAGTACCGTTAAAAATATTTGCAATTTTATTTCATATCGGTTATATATGATAATATATACAATTATAACTTAATTCAAATTTATCAGTAAAACCGAAAAAATATTTTTCTTTTAAATAAAAAATTATATACAATACATTTACAGGCAATAACTAAAAAAAAATTTTTGTAGAGATTGTTGGATATGTATTATTTGTTCATTTTTCTGTTTGCCTAAATAATTGTATTAAAAACAATTAATATATTTTTGATTTAACGAAATATATTTCTTGTACTTGGTACAATTAGTACACACATCAAAATGAGTAAATAATACAAATTCAACAATTTATGAATGATAGTTTAATTTTTAATTTTTGTGGAAAAAGCATCCATAATGAATCTATATAACCTCTAGTTAATGTCTATTATTCATCCATCAAAGTTTCACAAAATGATTACACCATATGACATCCATGTTACATCTATGAAGACGTCTAATGGATGTTGAATGAAAGTAAGAAATGCGGAACTGTGGATGTCTAATAGATGTCTATTGGAGATTACATGGACGTCTAATAGAGGTTTTGAATCTCCATGATGGACGTCTACTGGACATCCATTAGAGGTTCCGTGTGGGATGGTTGGAAGATACCCATATGGACGCATTTCAAACGTTACTAAAAAATTTGCTCTTCTTTCTGTCCTCGTGATACATGGAGAATTCAATATCCCGAAACAATAGAGCCTATTTCAGCTATGCAAGATCATATACAATTCTTGCATAGCAGTATGTCGAAATATGATGGTCACTGGGTATGTGTTATTACGATATCAAAGTAATATATATTATTTAAATGTGTTATTATTAATATTAAATTAAAATTAATGTATTTTATTATTCCTATTATTACTATTATTATTATTACTATTAAAAAATTTTAAAAAGAACTATAATGTGGGATTGAGAGATGTGAATTTAATAAATCTTAGTTTTGCTCATGAAATTTCAAAGTTAATAAATATTACTATCGTTAGATTTAAAATTTGACTTTCTTTAAAATAAATTTTTTGAGCTCGTCAATTTTGTATCCTTTTATAAATTCATCGCGTAGTACAAGAATATTTTAATTTAGCATTTATTAATACAGCACAGTAGCATTCATTTATTATTATAATATAAAATATAAATATTAACAAATATGCAAAACATTTGAAAAAACAGAGAGAAAAAGTGAGAACAAAAGTATTATTGCAATTATTAAAAGACATGATGATAGTTGCACGCACGCACGCACATACGTATATATTTTTTAATATATTGATACGATTAATATTTTAAAATAAACTTTGCAAAAATATGTGAAATCCGTCTAAAAAAGACATCACAGATGTAAAAAAAAAGCGCTAAGTATATCTTTCTCCAGCCGAAATAGTCCTTTACAAAAATTAATTGCCATCAAAAATATCTTCTCAAAAATTATATTTATTTAACAAAAATTTATCGCTACCAAAAATATTATCTTCTTAATAATTATATTTATAAATTACATTTTATCTATATTAATAACACGGAAAAACAACTTAAAATATTAGCATCAAAAAGAAGTGAAATAAAAAAATCACGCTAAGTAAATTTAGGAAAATATAATGCATAATATTTAGTTGAATTGCTTTCTATAATTAGAATAGATCTATTTAATGTAAGATGCAAAAAATATTAAAATTTTGAAATTTTGCATTCTTTTATCTATTTAACATTTCATTCTATTTTATTTGCAGAAGCAAATAAAATGCAATAAAATATACGTATATACAGGGTGAGTCATTTTAATCAACGCACGCAAATATCTCGTAAAGTAAACAAGATGGAAAAAAAGGTTCTATACAAAAGTTGTATGGTTCAGAGGGGGACACATGATGAAAATATGGACTTGACCTTGAGTGACCTTTTCAAGGCCAAGTCAATGTGATCAATGTGTAACGATGCATTCCCCCATCGTTACTAGACCGTACCCGGCCGCCGATCCGCCGGAAGTCCGCCGCCCGACGAACACCGGTCGGGCAAATGCGGAGGCGCTGAGCGCCCATTTTTAAATAACATCAGAAACGCGTAAACATATAACCGCCATTAGACGCGCGAAAACATCGAGAGCCGACGACGCGCTCGGGTAACCGCTCGACCGTTCCCGAAAATATCCGAGTCGCGCGCGCCGGTTCAACGATAAACCAGATACCGTTAGAACAATAGGCGAATTACGCAGACGCGTGCGCCGAAAACCGGTATAAATAGAGCGCGTTTCTGAACATCGAGACCAGATCTTCCGCACCGCCAGAGTCTGTAAGACGCCTGGAAACCGCCTAGATCCTGAACCGCTCAGAGAGAGAGAAAACGGGGTTGGGTGTACCCAGCCTCCGCCGAGAGTTTGCGGCATCTCCGAGAGCGATCCGTCCGAAACCTTTAAAGAGAGGCAAACGGGAACGGGCGTACTCGTCCCCGTCGAGAGTACTCGACACCTCGAAACAATCCGACCACCTGCGTGCAACGGCGATCATCTAGTGGTGGAGAGTTCCCTGCCATCGACGGGTGTTCTCGTCGGCCGTTGCACTCCCTAAGTACACGGGGACATACCATCCTGACGTACAACAAACCGCACTAAAGACGCGTATCTAATACGGCCCGATCACCATCACGATATCGGAACGCGCCATTGATACGGCGCGCTAAGTCCCGCGTCGGGGGATGATCCACATCCCTACCGCGACACCGATCGATAGCCGCCATCAATAAGTACGCGGCAAAGGACCGCCCACCGGGCCGACCGAAATTACCGCCCGATAACTAACGGCCTCTGCCGAAATCATTGTCCGCGAATCGTAATCGATATTCTATTGATCCGCCGAACTCGCGCACCGCGCAACGCATCCGCGCGTTGCATTGAATGCACCGCACCCGATACGATCCCACCACGAACCGTTCAGCATTGTACACGCGTTTATATAAATATCTAAAGTCAAACGATCATAAGCATTTGTAAATCGCACACCGCCGCACCGCCGTACGGGCGACCGATACCCACACCACGATACATTCGATACTCTGCGCTCAACCAATCACTGTTATACATTTGCGCACTCACTCACTCGTCACTCGTCTCGCACGCACAATAATACATTCACACACCTATACACCCTCACACACATAAAACACACACGTTGTACATACACACCACAACACGCAATAAATTATATTTTACCTAACATCACTTTCGTTCGTCTCTCGATACCCTTTCACGAGCCCCGGATCCCGACCGAGTTATCCGTCACCGCCTCGCGAAAGCGGTTTATTACAAATGTTTTCTTAAATAGAATCCCTCATTTTTTATTACATATTCTTGTAGCTTATCTTGAGAGCTTTTCAAAACACTATAATAAAGTATTTTTTCATTAGGTACTTTTTGAGTTATTTTATATTTTAATCTGACATTGTTTGATATAAAAAATAAAATATCTCGTTAAATATTTAGTTTTCGATAATCTTACCGTAACACTTTTATCTACAAAATAATGAGACAAATCAATTAGTAAAAAAAAAATAATCGTTTTTAAGAAAAAGTATGTAATTATTTACAATAGATTTTTTAAAACAATTATTTGTTTTTTTCTTTACACTATGTGCAAGAAAAAACTTAGCGCTGTTATTCCAATTAAAATTAACATTATAAATAAAATATAATACAAACTAAAATAACTTTACATAACAGCGCTAAATATTTTTTTCACATGAAATTTTTTTACTTTCATTTTTTTAACGTCAATTTTTTGCGCATAGAATTTTTTGAATTTAATTATTTTTAACTTTAAATTTTTTTGCATTAAATTTTTTTGTATTTATATTTTTAACTTTAATTTTTAAATTCTTATTTTTTAACTTTAAAATTTTTAATTTTCGAAATTTAATTTTTTGTCTTATATTTTTTTTTCTTGAATATACGTTTAAGTATATTTGAATTAAATAAATATGAATAATTATTTAGATATAAATAATTTATTATTTGTATATATGTATATAAATATTTTAAAAATATATAATAATTAGGCGGGGGGTCCCGTTTGCCTACATTCCCGATTGCCAACAGCTTCGTTTGCCTACAACATTTTGTCGACAGCTTCTAATGCCGACATTCCCGATTGCCTACAGAGCGATTGCCTACAAGCATTATTGCGCACATGTAAAAATTAAAAATACGAACGTACGTTTGCACACATGACATTATTGCGCACATACACATTGCACACATAAAATAAGAAAATCGTATTAACGTTTTGCACACATGACGTTATCGCGCACATACACATTGCACACATGATATTATTGCACACATAAAATAAGAAAACCGAATTAACGTTTTGCACACATGACTTTATTGCGCACATGCGAAATGGAGCTAGCACCAATAACCCTGACCTTGACATATATTGTCAAGGTCATCGTCCTAAGTGATCCTGACCTTGAAAAAAGTGGCAGTCATGATCCGTTCAAACCTATGTGTCTAGTTATTCGGTAGTGGCATACACTTTTTAATGCGAAGCGAGGTTCCACGTGGGTTTGTAATTTTCCACGCGAAGCAAGGTCTAGCCCCATCATCTGCTGCTTTCAGTGTGACAGGAAATTTATTATTGTACAGTTTCACATAGGTTTTAAATACAGTCAATAATTTTCGAGATATTGGTGTTTCAAAATTTCGTTACTTTATATAAAGTCATGTGTGCAAAACGTTAATTTGATTTTCTTATTTTATGTGTGCAATAATATCATGTGTGCAATGTGTATGTGCGCAATAACGTCATGTGTGCAAAACGTTAATACGATTTTCTTATTTTATGTGTGCAATAATACCATGTGTGCAAAGTGTATGTGCGCAATAATGTCATGTGTGCAATCTCCATGTGTGCAATGAAGTCATGTGTGCAATGTGTATGTGCGCAATAATGTCATGTGTGCAAACGTACGTTCGTATTTTTAATTTTTACATGTGCGCAATAATGCTTGTAGGCAATCGATCTGTAGGCAATCGGGAATGTCGGCAATCGAAGCTGTCGGCAAAATGTTGTAGGCAAACGAAGCTGTTGGCAATCGGGAATGTAGGCAAACGGAGCCTCCTCATAATTATACATTTGTATTTATTTATTAATTATATATTTTATTGTATTTTATTTGCTTCTGCAAATAAAATAGAATGAAATGTTAAATAGATAAAAGAATGCAAAATTTCACAATTTTTATATTTTTTGCATCTTACATTAAATAGATCTATTCTAATTGTAACGGTACAGCCGTTCTTGTAAATAATTGTAAATATTGTAAATAAGTTAAATATGTTTCAAATATATATATATATACGACCTCGCATGCCTCACTGTCTCTTCCTGCTATACCTAGCCTGCTTGCGCATGCGCTACTTATGCTATCTCGCTTGCACGTACGCCACACGCGCTGTCTCGATTGCACGCACGCCACACGTGCTATCTCGCTCGCACTCACGCCACTCGTGCTATCTCGCTTGCACGTACGCCACATGCGCTATCACGCTTGCCCCCACGGCAAACCGACTCCCACCGACGGACCGATAACGCGTAGTGGGGGCGCCGGCCGGGTATATAAGCCCGGCCGGCCGAGACATCGGCACCAGATCCTGTCCCGACATCCTGCTCCTGACACCGACCTGACCACTACCGCTTAGGGCTAAGGCTTCCTTAGCTCTGCCAGGCTTTCTGGCTCTCTAGACCTTCCGGGCTGAGGTTTTCCCAGCCCCGCCGGGTTTTCCGGTTCCCGTACCTTCCGGGCCGAGGTTTTCTCAGCCCCGCCGGGTTTTCCGGTTCCCGTACCTTCCGGGCCGAGGTTTTCTCAGCCCCGCCGGGTTTTCCGGTTCCCGTACCTTCCGGGCCGAGGTTTTCTTAGCCCCGCCGGGTTTTCCGGTTCCCGTACCTTCCGGGCCGAGGTTTTCTCAGCCCCGCCGGGTTTTCCGGTTTCCGTTGCAGGCGGAGCTCGACGTGACACTCGGGCCTGCCGGCAATACCCAGCCGCCTAGCCTAACCGTAGTAATAAGTGCATGTAAATACCGCGTCGTAATTCTAAGCCTGCTAGTAATAAGTCCGGTTAACTGTAAGTCCGCGCTTGCGAACCGCGCCGTAATTATAATCCTGCTAATTCTAAGTCCGTGCCTGTAAATCGCGCCGTAATAATCCGCTAGAAATAAGCCCGACCGGGATAACCGCGTCGCGATCAACCCGCGTGTAAATAACGTCACCGTAGAGATATTAAGCTAACGCGCATGTAAATAAAATCCTAGTTAAGTCAAATCCGCTTCACGCTGCACGCCGCTTCACGCCGGCCGCTTTACGCTTACGCTTCCCGCTGCGCTCGCGTCCTAGCGCCCGTTCGCCACCAAGCGCACGCCGCCTAACACCGCACGGCCCTGCACGCTACTCTGTATATATTTCACCTACAATAAACTATCTTTTCTACCTATACTGTGTCTACGCAAGCTTGAATCTCCCCTCCTCTCGAACCCGGACACCGACGAGCCGATCCGAGCGTCGAGCGAGGTGACCGCGTTACATGGCGCCCGAACAGGGACCTGCCCAGTAGAGACTCCAGCTTGCGTGCGCACCCCGATGAAAATCTCCTGGATATACTTGCTAACGAAAGCCCAGCTCGCGACTAAACTAGTCTCCCACGGTCTCGATAGTACCGGAAATATCGAAGCGCTGCGATATCGACTGCGTCAGTTCGTAACTAAAAATCCCGGGCTGTTCCCCGAACACGGCAACACCGACATGCCAAACAAAGGGGAGACAACGCCAGTACGGCCCGAGCCGAACCCAGACCATACCGAGCCGACGCCAGACTACGCCGAACAGACACTACCTGACCCCACCGCGGTATTAGATCGAATCCGGAAATGGGGCCTGTGCTTCGAGGGCAAGGACCCCTTCGCGTTCCTCGAGCGACTACACGAACTCAAGCGATCCTACCGCTACGCCGACGAATTATTCCTCCTCGGACTACCTGAGATGTTACGGGGGAACCCTCTGCTATGGTACCGTAATAATTACGAGGATTGGGCGACTGGGACGACTTCTGTACCGCCTTCCGATCAAAATACCTCCCACCGGACTACCAAGACCAGCTACGACAGGACGCCCAGGCCCGGAGGCAAAGATCGGGGGAATCCTTCGACCAGTACGCCACGGACCTGCTGACGATGATGAGGCGTGCCGGGGGCTACACACCAAGAGAGAAGGCCCGCCTGCTATATAACAACTTGCACTCCAGCTACCAGCTATACATTCGGCCGGCAGAAGCCACCAGCGTAGCCGAACTTAGCACACGGGCCATCGAGCACAAGAAAGTCTTCCGCCGGCAAAAGGAAGAGCAGCCGCCGCTACGAAGCGTGCCTAGCTCACCGATCGCGGCCGCCGCCTACAGCAGAGAGGAATGCTGTTGGCGATGCAAACAACGAGGCCACACACGCCTCGACTGCAAACGGCCACCACGAAAATTCTGCTCCCGCTGCGGCAGGGACGGCGTGCTCACCCGAGACTGCCATCCACCGGCGGGAAACGGCACACGGGCCGGGGAACCAGCGGCCGCCGCCCGTCCCGACCAAACCCCATAAGTTTCACGCCTAGGCCGCACCTAAAGATAGAGTTACTCAACCGACACATATGGGCTCTGCTCGACTCCGGCTCCGAGGTCTCGTTCGTGAGCCCGGCCACGGCGAAGCGCGCCCGATACTGCGGCCACCCCTCTCAGGGGGTAACCCAGCAGGTCAACTTGGCCGACGGCACCACGGTACCGATCACCCACATAGTCGACCTACCGATCGCCACCACCGACCGAACGATAAGACATACGTTCCAGGTCATGCCAAACCTCAGTGGCCCTGTGCTGATAGGCATCGACCTCTGGGCCAAGCTCGGAGTCGCGCTGCCGACGCCTCCGGGTCCAAGCACCAACGACCAACCAATCGTGGGCGAGATCTCGACCGGATTAACCCCGCGAACCAAGGACGAGGACCGGCGGCTAAGAGAGTTCCTGGACAGGGAACTGGCCGCGTTTGACGCAATACGCGGCCCAACAGACCGTATCGAGCATCGCATCCATCTCACCACCGACCAGCCGATCAAGCAAAGGTACCGACCACGCAACCCGGCCATGCAGGCCGTCATCGATCAAGAGGTCCGAAAGATGGAGGAAGCCGGCGTTATCGAACCATCGCGAAGCGCCTGGAGTTCCCCGATAGTGCTCGTCAAGAAAAAGGACGGCACGTACCGGTTTTGCATTGACTTCCGAAAGTTGAACGAAATCACGCGGAAAGATGCGTACCCGCTACCACACATCGCGGCGACGCTAGACAAGCTCCGGGACGCGAAATACCTCACAACGCTGGACCTCAAACACGGGTACTGGCAAGTACCATTGGCACCCGAGAGCCGACCTGCCACCGCTTTCACCGTACCGGGAAGAGGGCTAATGCAGTTCCGAATTATGCCATTCGGACTGCATTCAGCCCCCGCCACGTTCCAGCGCCTATTGGACGCCGTCTTGGGGCCCGAGCTCGAACCCCACGTCCTGGTCTATTTGGACGACATCGTGATAGCCAGTCCGACCTTTGAAGACCATCTCAAGCACCTGGCCGAGATGTTCCGCCGATTACAAGCCGCCAAGTTGCGACTCAATACCGAGAAGTGCCACTTCTGCCGAAATAGCTTCCTTTATCTGGGGCACATCGTGGACCGACAGGGGATCCGCACCGACCCGGCCAAGATCAGCGCGATCGCCAACTGGCCTGTACCCACCAACTTACGGCAAGTACGCCAGTTCCTCGGCCTCGCCTTCTGGTACCGACGATTTATAGCCGACTTCTCCACCGTCATCGCGCCGCTAACCCGCCTCACGTGCAAGAATGCACGCTGGGCGTGGACCGAGGTAGAAGATCGGGCTTTCCGGAAACTCAAGGCGGCCTTAACATCCGCACCAGTACTGGCATGCCCCGACTTCGAACGGCCTTTCACGCTGCAAACCGACGCCAGCACGCACGGGCTAGGAACCGTCCTAACACAGCAGCTCCCGGAAGGGGAACGAGTGGTCGCCTACGCCAGCAGGACGCTGAATCACGCCGAGCGCAATTATAGTGCCACCGAGCTGGAATGTCTCGCCGTAGTCTGGGGGATACGGCGAATGCGGGATTACCTAGAGGGATACTGCTTTACGGTATTGACCGACCACCAGTCCTTGCGGTGGCTTCAGCGCCTGGAAGCCCCGTCAGGTCGTCTTGCCCGCTGGCTATTCGAACTACAGCAGCACGATTTCGAAATTAAGTACCGGCGGGGCTCCCAGAACCAGGTCGCCGACGCGCTCTCGCGCCAACCAGAGGTTGCGGCCGCCCGACCAACACCCCAATGCAAGTGGTACCTCCGAATCTGCCGAGAGGTACGAGCCAGACCGACCGACCGGCCCGATTACCAAATCCGCAACGGCCACCTGCACCGACACATCCTCCACGACCTGGACTTCCGGGAGATGGCCGCTGACGAGTAGTGGAAGCGATGCGTACCCGCACCGGACCGACCCGCCGTGCTACAGCGCTACCACGACGCTCCCACCTCCAGCCATCTAGGCACGGCCAAAACAATAGCCCGCGTCGCCCAGCAATACTATTGGCCGGGGATGTTTAGGGACATCGCGCGGTACGTGCGCTCGTGCCTCACCTGCCTGGCACACAAGGCGTCACAGCGTCAACCGGCCGGGAACCTACGCGCGACTCCAGTCACCACCCCGTGGCAGCAGGTCGCCATCGACCTGGTCGGGCCTCTCCCTCGATCAACCCGGGGACACACATGGCTCTTGACCATGCAAGATCGCTTTACGAAGTGGATTGAGATCGCTCCGCTGCGGAAGGCCACAGCGACCAACGTGACGGAGGCCTTCACCGACCAAGTAATCTACCGTCACGGGTACCCCGAAAGACTGTTGACCGACAACGGAACCCAACTCAAATCAGCGCAGCTAGCCAAAGTACTGCAAACCTTTGGCATCCAACACCGAACGACGCCGCCGTACACGCCGCAGTGCAACCCGGTCGATCGAGCAAACCGGACGATAAAAACCATGATCGCCCAGTACGTGGGGAAGAACCAGAAGGCCTGGGACGAGCATGTGCCCGCCCTTCAGTACGCTTTCAACACCGCATGGAATGAGGCGACCGGGTACACTCCTGCCTACCTCAACCACGGCAGAGAACTAGCCCGGCCGCACCCTGAAGACCGGCAACACCAGCAGGCCGCCGCCGCACCAGAAACAATAGAGCGACACTTGGGGGAGGCACACGAGCTCGTACGAATCCACCTGGCCCGAGCGTTTCAACACCAGGAGCGCCACTACAACCTACGGCGACGAAACTGGCAACCACGACTTGGGGAGCTCGTGTGGAGAAGAAACCATGCCCTCTTCAATAAGGCCAACGCGTTCAACGCGAAATTAGCTCCGAAGTATGTGGGGCCCCTAGAGGTACGGCGGATCGTATCACCCGTAATAGTGGACCTCCCGAATCGACAAGGGCGCTGGCACCGCCACGTCCACGTCCAAAAATTAAAAGAGCATCCGGACCAAACCACAAACAACCCGGACGAACCAAGGGCACCGCCCCCAAACAACGCCGCCGTGACGCCGGCCCTGGACGAAGGCGAACGACGACACCGCCGCGATCAGCAAAGGTCATATCACGTTGTAAAGTACCGGTTCTCGTCTGATCACCGTAGTCAAGCAACATTGCGCGCGGTCAGTACTTGGATGGGTAACCGCTTGGGAACACCGCCCGGTAAGGTAGAAATCAACGAGACCCGCGAACATATAAGTCCGAAAGAAACGCCCGAGGGCGCTCGGCTAGCCGCAACAACCTCCGCGCAACCCCCCGCGAAGGGTATAAAAGTCCGCGAGCTGGGAACCAAGCGATCAATCGATCAATAGTCGCCATGCCGACACCCGAGGAGCGCGCCTAGTTAGAGGCCCTTTCTGGGTCCTGGTCGTCAGACGACAGCCTCCACGAGCCGCCGCCAATCGAGCCGCCACGATGCCCGTCAACACCGATCCGTCGACCACCCTCCTTGGTGGGGACCCGGATCCAGCGGTCCGACGCCGAGCAGAGGAGGAAGACCCTCCTTCTGCTGACACCGCCACCGCCGCCGCCGCCCACCAGACGCCGGCAGCCGCGTCCCCGACCTCCGGCACCACGGGTTAGCCAACCCACCTCCACCACCGGCCCGACAGCCGCCGGGCCGAAGACACGGCCGCCATCACCGGACCGGCGCCGGCAAGCACAGGCCCGGCCACCGGCCCCACAGAGTCTCCGGCCGGCACCGACCGCGTGTCCAGCCGCAGCCGGAGCTGCGACACCGCAGCCATCCGCGCCACCCCGCTGCGCCGCAAGCGCCCGACCGAACGAGCGACCACCGACTACCACGGCACCACGACGGCTACGCGCGGTGGGCACCCGACCACCGGAACCCACCCTCGTGCCGGTAGCAACAGGGAGGATCCTTCAGGTGCCGCACAACGCTCGGCACGTCGCACGCCGATATCGGCAGTGGACTCCGGAGGGCCAGTGGGTACTCCGGTTTAACCGTGACGGGACCCTCCGGAGCAGCCACCTGCACCGAGGCACCCATCGGCCCCGCACCGACGTAAGCCCACAAGAAAAGGGGGGGGGTGATATAACGGCAGAGCCGTTCCTGTAAATAATTGTAAATATTGTAAATAAGTTAAATATGTTTCAAATATATATCTATACGATCTCGCATGCCTCACTGTCTCTTCCTGTTATACCTAGCCTGCTTGCGCATGCGCTACTCATGCTATCTCGCTTGCACGTACGCCACACGCGCTGTCTCGATTGCACGCACGCCACACGTGCTATCTCGCTCGCACGCACGCCGCTCGTGCTATCTCGCTTGCACGTACGCCACATGCGCTATCACGCTTGCCCCCACGGCAAACCGACTCCCACCGACGGACCGATAACGCGTAGTGGGGGCGCCGGCCGGGTATATAAGCCCGGCCGGCCGAGACATCGGGACCAGATCCTGTCCCGACATCCTGCTCCTGACACCGACCTGACCACTACCGCTTAGGGCTAAGGCTTCCTTAGCTCTGCCAGGCTTTCTGGCTCTCTAGACCTTCCGGGCTAAGGTTTTCTCAGCCCCGCCGGGTTTTCCGGTTCCCGTACCTTCCGGGCCGAGGTTTTCTCAGCCCCGCCGGGTTTTCCGGTTCCCGTACCTTCCGGGCCGAGGTTTTCTCAGCCCCGCCGGGTTTTCCGGTTCCCGTACCTTCCGGGCCGAGGTTTTCTCAGCCCCGCCGGGTTTTCCGGTTCCCGTACCTTCCGGGCCGAGGTTTTCTCAGCCCCGCCGGGTTTTCCGGTTCCCGTACCTTCCGGGCCGAGGTTTTCTCAGCCCCGCCGGGTTTTCCGGTTTCCGTTGCAGGCGGAGCTCGACGTGACACTCGGGCCTGCCGGCAATACCCAGCCGCCTAGCCTAACCGTAGTAATAAGTGCATGTAAATACCGCGCCGTAATTCTAAGCCTGCTAGTAATAAGTCCGGTTAACTGTAAGTCCGCGCTTGCGAACCGCGCCGTAATTATAATCCTGCTAATTCTAAGTCCGTGCCTGTAAATTGCGCCGTAATAATCCGCTAGAAATAAGCCCGACCGGGATAACCGCGTCGCGATCAACCCGCGTGTAAATAACGTCACCGTAGATATTAAGCTAACGCGCATGTAAATAAAATCCTAGTTAAGTCAAATCCGCTTCACGCTGCACGCCGCTTCACGCCGGCCGCTTCACGCTTACGCTTCCCGCTGCGCTCGCGTCCTAGCGCCCGTTCGCCACCAAGCGCACGCCGCCTAACACCGCACGGCCCTGCATGCTACTCTGTATATATTTCACCTACAATAAACTATCTTTTCTACCTATACTGTGTCTACGCAAGCTTGAATCTCCCCTCCTCTCGAACCCGGACACCGACGAGCCGATCCGAGCGTCGAGCAAGGTGACCGCGTTACATAATTATAGAAAGCAATTCATCTAAATATTATGCATTATATTTTCCTAAATTTACTTAGCGTGATTTTTTGATTTCACTTCTTTCTGATGCTAATATTTTAAGTTGTTTTTCCGTGTTATTAATATAGATAAAATGTAATTTATAAATATAATTATTAAGAAGATAATATTTTTGGTGGCGATAAATTTTTGTAAAATAAATATAATTTTTGAGAAGATATTTTTGATGGCAATTAATTTTTGTAAAGGACTATTTCGGCTGGAGAAAGATATACTTAGCGCTTTTTTTTACATCTGTGATGTCTTTTTTAGACGGATATATAGACCTGTGTAATGTACGGGACGTGATAAGTTTACCCCTATTCGCCATCTGGCGACACGTTCTGTAATGGTAGGCTCCGCCGAGAGACGTATTATAGTGAACTTTGAATTTGAGTTTTGTCATACATCAAAAGTTGTTTTACTCTCAGTAATTTTCAGTAAATTTCAGTATTTTTATTTTTGGTATTAATAATTTTTTCTCTTTAATTTGCCACATTTCTCCATGTTTATTTTTGCCACGTTAGTGTGTATGTATGTATGAAATGATTTTATTTATATTAACAAAACTATCTTGCGCGATGTATCATATAAACAGATAAACAGTTTTTACTTCTATAATTAAAACAGAAATTGGTATAAAAATCTATTTCGCTTTCATGCTAAATTGAAAAGTGAAGTAAATGAAAGATTATATTGATCACCATCTTTAATTAAGCTGTAATTAAAAATAATTTCTTACTTTAAAGCATAAGGAGAGAAATATTCGGAAGATCGGTCTACAGCGTAGATCATGTAGTAGAATTCGCCATTTGGACCTTCTCGCAATCGTTTGATCAAATTCAATTGATCCGTTATAGATGGATTGATCCTCATCGTATATTTTATACTTGTCTCGTTGTCACCTTTTGGTTGCACTAGTACTTATAATAAAATATAAATAATGTATTATATATATTATATGAAAATAAATAATTATAAAATTGAATTTACAGAAGTTATTTTATTTATATAAAATTATTATGGTGTGAATAAAATAAAAGATAATTATTTATAAAATTTTTTTGGACTTTACAGATTGCTTCGATTTATAGAGATTTATATTTTGTACAGTAAAAGTTACTATACATATATATATATGCAAGGTGACCCGCAATGACCGCCCACTAAGTACATAGCGTTATTCCTTATCAAAAACTGAGACGAAAAGTTCTAAACCATTTTTTTTATAACGCTTAATAAAGGAGTTATTATTGAGTATAATCGAGCCAATCAGCGCCGACTTTTTAGCCGGGCGCAGTGAACTGCGCTCCTGGTAATGTGCGTGAGCGCTCCGCCGCTAGCATAGAATATTCTTATTGTTCGGGAGTCGACCTCGACGAGATCGCCCGAATCTAAAGAGAGAAACGCTCAGAGATGAGCGAGAAGCTACGTGTAGCGCGAATCCGTAGATTCGCTGGAGGATAAGGTGATTAGAAAGAAAATACTCGCGTGACGTTAGTTAAACAAGCGTTTATTAGTTAATAATGGGAGCGAATGACAGCCCGTGTTCCGTGATTCCGATTGGAAATCTTGAGATGTCCTATAAGTGACTGCCCTTCTCCGCGGTTTGGAAATCTTGAAGGATTTCTTGTTAGAAATCCTCGCGATAACGGATATCTCGCACGCGGACGTCGGATGGATCTTGACGCGAGGCAAAGGACATACGCGATACGGTGACAGGGCGTCGACTCTCGGACTCCGCTTTCTTCACAATCACAATTATAAATATTCAGCGAGTAACAATGTATAGAATTGAGGCGCTTCTCACCAAGATTTTACGCTCGAGTGCACGCGAGAATATCAAATGGGAATGCACAAGAATGTGCTGTGAGAGAATGACGAGCGTATGCGACACGAGCGAACGAAACGATAAAGATTGTGAAAAACTCGAAATGAAGCGTACGCAACACGAGCGAGATGAGAAACAGCAGCGCGAAAGATATAGTTGGCGAGTATCGCCCAGCTCGAATTGTCGTCAAGGACCAACAGACTGCGACTCACTGACTAACTACCGTGAAGACTCACGATCGACCGATTTCGATATGATAAGTTTTTCGGCATCGAACGTTCTAGAACCAAGTGTTTGTCACGGTTTTTCATTATAAGAATAACGCGATCATGCACCGAGCGGGTGACCGCGACGCTGTTTGTTCTCGCTCGTGTTTTGTTTTTCGAGATAATCGTTGGAATATAACGGCGACGCTCGCCGGTGAACTTTAGACACGAAACTTAATGTTTCAATTTTAAACACTCATGCATAGTAATAATAGAAATAATTTTCAGAAATATAGCGAAAAAAGGACCCAGCCCCAATAATCTTGACCTTGATATATGTTGTCAAGGACATAATTTTGAGTAACTTTTTCTTCTAATTTAATCGTCGCTCGTTGCTTATTAAAAAGTTATTAACAAAAAAAGTTTGGAATATATCAAAGTACATGCATAGACAGGAAGCACGCACGCACGCACGCACGCACGCACGCACGCACGCACGCACGCACAACTAAAGGTCGGCGCTGATTGGTCAGACTTTGCTCAATAATATCTCCTTTATTAAGCGTTATAAAGTAAAATGGTTCATGACTTTTCGTCTCAGTTTTTGGTAAGGAATAACGCTATGTAATTAGTGGGCGGTTATTGCGAGTCACCCTATATACAGGATGTATCATTTTAAGTGATGCAGCTGAATATCTCTTAAAGTAAAAAAGATTGGAAAAACCGTTTCAGACAATAGTTGCCAGGTTTCGAGCCATATGATAAAAATATGGACTTGACCTTGAGTGACCTTTTCAAGGTGAGATCAATGTGATCGATGTTTTCTTAAATGGAACTTCCCATTTTTTTGTTGCATCTTTTTGTAGCTTATCTCGAGAGCTTTTCAAAACACTATAATAAAGTATTTTTTTATTAAGTACTTTTTGAGTTATATATTTTAATCTGACATATTTTGATATAAAAAATAAAATATCTTGTAAAATATTTAGTTTCCGATAATCATACCGTAATACTTTTATGTACAAAATAATGAGACAAATCAATTAGTGTAAAAAAACAAATATTTGTTTTAAAAAATACATTGTAAATAATTACATACTTTTTCTTAAAAACAATTATTTTGTAACGGTTCGCCTTTCTCGACGGCACGGATCGGCTCGTCGGTGTCATGGTTCGGGAGACGGGGAGACAGGCTCGCAAATCACACGTCGAGATAATAACAAAATAACGTTTATTATATTGAGATATATTCGTACAAGACTTAGCTACTACGGGGTGTCGCGTGGTCGCTTGGTGATTTCAATTTTCTAGCACTGTCTGTGCGTCTTATCCTGAGAAGGACTAGGCGCCAGTGCTCTTTGCAGCTTATCCTGACAAAGACTAGCGCGTAGTGATATGGTGCGGCCGTAGCAGGACACGCTCTTAAAGGCTAGTCGAACGATACACGACTTACTGACTAGGCGGACAAGACTCGACTGACAATTAACCGTGGACAAGACTCGGTATGATATCCCAGGCGGACAAGACTCGATTAACAATTAACCGTGAAAAAGACGCGGTCTTATATATTAGGCGGACAAGACTCGATTGATTATTAACCGTGAACAAGACGCAGTCTTATATACTAGGCGGACGAGACTCAACTGACAATTAACCGTGAATAAGACTCGGTATGATATACTAGGCGGACAAGACTCGACTGGTGATCAACCATAAACAAGACACGGTATTATATGCTAGGCGGACAAACGGTCGGTTGACAACTCGGGCTGGTGGCTCGCGATCGTGGTCTATCGCGGGTTCCGGGAGCGGAAACAACGAGGAGAGCGCTCCTCGCTGCAAGCAGGAGAGAGCACTCGACAGGGTACGAGAGCACTCATCCCCCGGACCGGAGGTGGTTGACGCAAGTGAGAGCACTCTCTTGCACCGACAGAACTGGACGCCGAGAGCACTCGGCCGAGGACGAGAGCACTTGTCCCCTAGACCAGGTAAAAGGAGCGGTATCAGGATTCGGTTTGCTGGAGAGACTGAGAGCGCTCTGAAGCTTTTTGCGTCCCGAGGATCGGGACCGGGACTGATAGCGTGTGCTGTGCCGGGCTGGCATATATAACCGACCGGCGGTTCCCCCACGCTCTCTCGCATCGCGTAGTGGGGAAGCCGTCGAAACGGCCGCCGCGGCGGAACGACTGAAATTATGTTTGGGTTTCTTAAGATGGCGCTATGCGCCAGCCTCTTTGCGGACGTGTTTGGTCCGCGAGGCTTTAGTAACGGCCCTACCGTTACAATTTTTTAACACCAATTGATTTGTCTCATTATTCTGTACATAAAAGTATTACGGTAAGATTATCGAAAACTAAATATTTTACGAGATATTTTATTTTTTATACCAAAATATGTCAGATTAAGATATAAAATAACTCGAAAAATACTTAACGAAAAAATGTTTTATTATAGTGTATTGAAAAGCTCTCGAGGTAAGCTACAAGAATATGCAAAGAAAAATAAAGGTTGCCATTTAAGAAATTAAAAGTGACCTTCATGTGACCTTGACAACGCTATTCATAATAATATTGCTATGTAATGCGCCACATAAAACCCTATAACTTTTGTATGAAACATTTTTTTTCGAAAATGCATATTTTCCGAGATATTAAGAGGTTTCGACACTATTTGTACACCCTGTATATAAACCTCACAAAGGTAAAAAAAATACGCAAGTACATATCTAAGAAATAACTTATAAAAAATTTTCTTCTAGAAAAATAAAATACCCGTAAAAAATAAAAACTAAATATGAAATCAATAGTTAGCCAAGTATTTATTGTGAGAAGCAGTTCAGTTTATGAGGATTTGTAATTTGAAATAATATTTGTCATAAAATCAATTATACAATTATACTTACAATTGTATTTATAGAAATGTTATAGACAGATTCTCTCCATAAAATTAAAACGCATTTTATTTTTATTAACAGAAACCTGATTTTCAAAATAAGTTCAATACAAATAAAAAAATATAAAAAGATTTAATTAAAAAAACTTGGCTCTGCTAAACTAAACAATTTGCTAAAATTAATGTATTTTTTAATACATTCACATTGCAGTTATTGTGATATAATTAAATTAAATATAATTCTAAATTAAATTTAGATCTAAATTAAAGTAAGATATTATTATGTATTATTGTTAACATATTTATAATATATTATTTTTATGTATCCAAGAATTGTGCGTTGCATCAAATCCCAGCCATTTCACATAAACCTCGTCGCCCTTTTTGCGTATTACCTTTTTCACGAGATGTACGTCGGGATTAGCAACGCGTTGTAACTCGTATTCGTAAAATCCGCCGGCGATGGGATTTCCGCGCGAATCTTTGAGTACATAGGTCACGGGATTAGTTTTCTGCACTTTAACGATCTTAAACACTTCGGTCGACCAATTTGGCGTGTAACCTTTCTTAAAGATGGTCTTGACTTTACTCACGCGTACCGGATCGCCTACTTTGAATCTTGCCGGTGTCGCAATCTTTACGTTGCTATATACCGTATTTAAAAGTTTATCGCGATCGCGGGGATAGCATCGATAGGTCTCATACCGATAGTGCGATGTTTTCGCGCATTGTACTCTCCAACGAGCCGGACAACGCGTCGATCCACTTGTAATTTCCATTAAGCGTAAACATTTTCCACATATTGTTTTTTAACGTTCGGTTGAATCGTTCCACGACCGAGGCTTTCATGATAGAGTACGTCGAATAATGATTAATGCTATGCTTCTTCACGAGTTTCTGTACATTTGCGTTGTAAAATTCTTTTCCTCTGTCGGTTTGAAAATTTTTCGGGCATCTTCCATCGTCTCGAATTATCTTTGCGATCATATCCGACATCTCGTTTCCACTCTTACTCTTGAGCGGTACAGCCCATGCATACTTGCTCAACACATCGATAACTGTGAGTATGTAGTTGTAGCCTTTGTTGAATCGCGCATATGGACGCATCTCGACTACGTCCGCCTGCCACAGATCGTCGTATCTGTGTACTATGACACGTCTACGTGGAAAATTTTTTTCTCGCTGGAGCATGCAATTCTCCACGAGCAGCTGTTTTTTAGATGTCTTGCGACATAATTTGCAATAATAAGATAATTCCTCCACGTATATTCTTTATATATCTTTCTTCTCCTGCGCTGAATTAGATGTAGTCTGCGCGTGAGTTGCATACCGAAGCATTTTCTGCATCTCATCCATCATTATTTGCATCAGTATCATCTTCCGGTTGCGCTACCCGTCGTATCTTGCGCGACCTTGCGTCAAAGCCGGAGGCTGTCTGACACAGAGCGTTATCGCGCACGTAATTTCTTAGTAATCCAATCCATTGATAGTATGAGTTGTTCGGTGTTCCCAACGATAATCCAAATTTATTAATCGACATTTCGATACAAACAATAATGACAGACTGACTCGTTTCGCCGACGCATAGATTAATTTATAATAAGGCCAGCTTCGTAAAGTTCTTCGATAATTGATAATATTTCATTGTCGTGGGCATTGTTGCCGGCTTGACGCGAAGCTTCCAGCAATCGCAAGCGATCTACCAACGCGTTGGGATCATTCCAATGCACATAATCGATCTTATTATCGTTTAACGCCATAGCGCGCGGTATGTTTATACCTCTTCCAGCTTTTTTTCCAGGTGCTATTATATTTTTAATAGAGATTAATGGCGCTATTATATATTTATACATGTATCCCTTGTTACTTAACAATGGATTACGCATATCATTGCCACGTCTATGCGCATTTGTCGCCAGTAATATATTTTTGTATTTAATTTTATCATCGTCATTGTATACATCACCGTCGGGTATTCTCTTGAAAATCAACTCGTAGAGACCTGTGTCTCTTCCCACGTATCTTATTCCACCGATAATTATATTGTCATCTTTATCCACATCAAAAACTTTATCATCAAGCATCATTCCTTCGTTGCAAAATTTAACACTGTAAACATAATCCATACTGATATTTTTATCTTGACTCAAAATAGCTCCCACATATTTTTGTCCTAGTGGACCCAGATGTGTGCGCAATGTATTTTGACCCTCGGACGTTTGCAATTGATATTGAACCGACACAAGCGTTTCAGGCGAGTGGCCTTCACTTGGACACAGTCCAATTGGACACGGTGCAAATGGACACGTTACAAATGGACACGAGATTTTGCACACGGTTCAATTGGACACAGTGCATTTGGACACAGTAATTTTGGATACAGTAGCTTTTGGACACGTAAGAAAATACGCATCGTTTACTTGGACACCGCTCACTTGGACACTGCTCATTTGGACACCGTTTATTTGGACACCGTTCATTTGGACACAGAAAGACGCACACCGTTCATTTGCCCACCGTTCGTTTGAACACCGTTATTTGCCCACCGTTCGTTTGGACACCGTTAATTTGCCCACCGTTCGTTTGGACACCGTTCATTTGCCCACCGTTTGTTTGGACACCGTTCATTTGCCCACTGTTCGTTTGGACACCGTTCATTTGCCCACCGTTCGGGGGCCTTCGACCCCCCTCCCGGACCCACCCCGCCGGTAGGCAGGGTGGACCTCGTTTTACAACTACGGTGGGCAAATGAACGGTGTCCAAACGAACGGTGGGCAAATGAACGGTGTCCAAACGAACGGTAGGCAAATGAACGGTTGTCGTAACCCGACCAATCTCTAAATATATTAAAAGATAAAACAAGTAAAGTAGAACAGAAAAGATTGAGAAAGATCTGACTAAAGCAAAGCATTAGAATCAGGGAAAGAGCCCAAGGAAAAGTAATTAAGAAAGAATAAAAGAGTATTAATAAAATAAAAGTAAGACACGGTCAAGTTCTCGGAAGCTGAGTAAGCAGCTAACGAGACAGCTGACGAGCGGAGCACGAGACATGCTCCGGTCAGGGACACCACACTCCTCCCTAATCAACGACCTAATTAATTAATATATATTGAGCGCGAGATGCACCGAAGCTAGCTCAGTAATATAGCTCATTAACATCGCTCGCTACTCGCTCGCTCAGATCAACAGTATCGATATACCGTATGTATTGCGCCCGACTATTACAATCGCGAATAAGTAAAAGTGTACAAAAACTTGTGAAATATATCAATTTCTACCTAACGTCCGGGAGTGTCTTATTTCGAGCGTGGATCCTAATCCTTTTGGCGTATAAATCCCTAAAGACCTCTTCCTTAGCGGCTAGAGGCACAACACGGTGTTCAAACGAACGGTGGGCAAATGAACGGTGTCCAAACAAACGGTAGGCAAATGAACGGTGGGCAAATGAACAGTGTCCAAACGAACGGTGGGCAAATGAACGGTGGGCAAACGAACGGTGGGCAAATGAACGGTGTCCAAATGAACGATGCGCGTCTTTCTGTGTTCAAATGAACAATGTCCATATAAATGGTGTCCAAATGAACAGTGTCCAAGTGAGCGGTGTCCAAGTAAACGATGCGTATTTTCTTACGTGTCCAAAAGCTACTGTATCCAAAATTACTGTGTCCAAATGCACTGTGTCCAATTGAACCGTGTGCAAAATCTCGTGTCCATTTGTATAGTGTCCATTTGCACCGTGTCCAATTGTACTGTGTCCAAGTGCACCGCTCCCGTTTCATGCGTGGTTTCGAAAATTTCTTCCACATACGGAGACGATCTTTCGTACAATATTTGACTCGATTGTACATCTTTTATCGGAGTAGAAGTAACCACATTCGATAATTGTTTCATTCGCTTACGTTTTGATTGATTTGGAGTAGAAGTTTTTAGCGAATCGTTCAATGACATATTTGACCTTGTTCGCTTTGTTCCAGACTCTTTTTTCAGATGCTTGTCTTCGAGCATACTCGATGGTTCGATTTTCGCTTCATTAGATTTCACATTGATTGTATTTTCGACAAGTTGTTTTAGAGGTTCGATAATTGGTTTAAAGTGCCTCTCCAATGCGACGTCTTCCTCCATTTGACCGGTTTTTAAAGAACGATATTTTTTGCGGATTGATTCGCTCGTTTTTACAATCTCTCTCACAATCTTCTCACGATCGTCACTGTCAATCGTCGTCGTCATGTTGCGCTCGGACGAAAATTTTTAAACGTTGCTCGATCGATGTATCGATAGCGACTAACCACTTTACGGTATTGCAAAATCGTTAAATCCTTTTCGATATCGTCCATCAGTCTGTAAACTGTCTTTATCAATCACTATAAATCCATACTCGTGTTGCCAACATTTCTGACAGAATGCGCGAAAATCGTCGTAAGACATGTCAGTATTTACATGATCGTTGTACACATGTTTCAAGTTTGTACCATCTTGTTTAAATAAAATCAGTAAATTTGCATTGTCCCGTATAAGATGCTTGGGTATCTTGGCATACGTTTGACAAAGATAGAAACAGTCGACGCTCGAGTGTCGACCCATTGCAAAGTACTCTCTTATCGTATCTTGCTTATCGCATGCCACGTCGTCAAAGATAAAAATGGAATTCGGAAGCGCCTCGCTCGGTGGAATAACGTCACTATTATTAGAGAATGTAAAATAACCAATTTCATCGATCGATAATAGCAAATTTTCCAAGTATCGATATTTCGGTTGTTGAAGTGATTTCGAGTATACGTACACATTCTCGAAATGTACACCGTGTGGACTTTCTATCAAACTTATCAACACGTTAGTCTTACCGCAATTCGAAGAACCGCAAATAATACCGCGTATAGTAGTCGGCAGCATGTTTCCATGCTTGCGTATTTCTTTCTCGGACATTACTCGTGTTTTATCGTCAAAATTTATCACTTTGATTATCGCTTGTCGCGCGAACCGCATGTTTGCTCTCGCGATTTGGATGACGTCGATGGTTTCGGTACTCATTGGGTTGCGTATGCAAAGAGGGGAGATCGTGTAGTATATTTCGATAGTTTTGGAAATCTTCGACCGCTCAAGGAATTAGTGCGATATTTTGGACAGATTTCAACGATATTGTTGATGGCGAAGAACACGATGAATATCCAATAATGCTTCGCGCTAATCATAATACGCTAAAAAGTGAAATCAAATGTGTCTATAGAATAAATTTTAGTAAACCGGGCAACGTTGGATCGTTGTTGGGATTCTCGTCGAATCGTATATTACAGCCTCGGAAATGGCACGAATCGGATGTACCGATAAATGTTATTAGCGTAAATATTATTCGAATAGAATGCAGCGTAACCACTGGCGCGTACAGCAATGACAAGCGCGTACACACGATAGGGCGTATCCCGTTTGGACACGGAACGATTGGACACCGCACAATTGGACACGCACACTGCACGATTGGACACCGCACGATTGGACACCGCACGATTGGACACCGCACGATTGGACTCAGCACGATTGGACACTGCACGATTGGACACCGCACGATTCGGACACTGCTCGATTGGACACTGCACGATTGGACACGCACACTGCACGATTGTACACTGCACGATTGGTCACCGTACGATTGGACACTGCACGATTGGACACCGCATTATTGGACACTGCATGATTGGACATCGCACGATTGGACACCGCACGATTGGACACCGGTAATTATGCATAAAGAGGGCACAAGCAGAAGCATAAATTTTAGTTTTAAATCAGAAATAGGTATGGGTTAGGTTATATCTTCCGGAAGTGGAGCCCCCCCATAGGGGGGGCGGAACATACTGCCTCCACGCATATACTTTTTAATGCGTAGTAAGGTTCTACATAGGTTTACAACTTTCCACGCGAAGCGAGGTTCAACGCAAACCTATGTGTCTAGTTTTTGATAGTGGAGCCCGCCCCCCACCCCCGAGAGGGAGGGCGGAACCCACTGTGTCCAATCGTGCAGTGTTCAATCGTGCGGTGTCCAATCGTGCAATGTCCAATCGTGCGGTGTCCAATCGTGCAGTGTCCAATCGTGCGGTGTCCAATCGTGCAGTGTCCAATAATGCGGTGTCCAATCGTGCAGTGTCCAATCGTGCGGTGTCCAATCGTGCAGTGTCCAATCGTGCAGTGTGCGTGTCCAAACGGGTGTCACCCCACACGATACATGAAATTTTACCGAGCGTGCCGCCAGGATATAAGATATCGGAAACGCCAGCACAGATCATTTATCTGCCGATCGTCGCACGGAGCATTACTGATTTAACGATACGCATTGTTGATCAAGAAGGACATTTGCTCGATTTTCGAGGAGAGGAAATTACCGTAAGATTGCATATACGGCGGCGGCAAAAATAAAGCGTTTGACAAATGAAATGCTTGTGTTGAACAAAAGTACGGAGCACGCGAGAGACAATATTTTTGCGAGGGACAATATATTTGCGAGTAGGCGAGAGACTGCGGTATTGGGTGATAATAATCAGATATCTGGTTACGCTAAAAAGAAGCTCAGCGCGTTGAATCGCGAGTTTTTAAAATCATTGAGATTCGTCGTACGAAATTCTTGAACGATATGATTGACATCTTGAATATCGGAGGCGAGCCGATCTTTGACGATCGTATCGTCAAGATTGAGACTCATACGTACAATCCATACGCCAACACAACGCTTGGATATAGCGACGAGGTACGGATACCGATACAACATCAAAATTTGTACACGTTACCATGTGAAAGTTTTCTATACGTCGAGGGAAAGTTGAGGGTGCGTAAAGTAGATGAAGGGGCAAGAGTGGTATTGGGAAACAATTGTGTCGCGTTTATGTTTGATGCACTTCGATATGAACTCGACTGTGCGGAGATTGACCAGCAGAAACGTTGGAATAACTTCCACGATTAAAAACTATGTCTCTCTAACAACCGAGAAAGGTAAAATCTTGGAGAATGCTGCGTGGAATATGTCGCATAATGCTGCTGAAGCTTACTTCAATTTTTGCGTGCCGCTAAACATACTATTGGGTTTTTGCGAAGATTATAAGCGAGTTGTGATTAACGCTCGTCACGAATTAATTCTGATACGTTCGCGCAACGACAACAATGGCATATTTGGACATGCTTCGGCTGAAGCTGATATCGAATTATTCAAGACACAATGGCGTATGCCTCATGTAATATTGAGCGAGGTCAATAAACTATGCTTGCTACGCGCGTTGGAAAGCGGGCGATACTTGAATATGAGTTTTCGCTCTTGGGATCTATACGAATTTCCTCTATTGCATAATACGAGTAAGCATTCGTGGACTGTGAAAGCCGCCTCTCAGCTGGAGAAGCCGCGATACGTGATCTTTGCGCTGCAGACTGGCAGAAAAAATGCTGTGTCAAAAGATATTACTACATTCGACGACTGCAAATTGACCAACGTTAAACTCTATCTAAACTCGGAATTTTATCCCTACGATGATTTGAATTTAGATTTCGATAAAAATAGATTCGCCCTCTTGTTCGATATGTACTCTCGTTTTCGCAAATCTTATTACGGATGTGATAATGATGATGAGCTATTAATCATTTCAAAATTTTTACATTGCGGTCCTCTCGCGGTTATCGATTGCTCGCGACAAAACGAGTCTGTCAAAAATTCCACCGTGGACGTGAGATTAGAGTTTGAGTGCAAGGAGGATATACCGGCAAATACCACCGCCTATTGTCTCATCTTGCACGTTCGCGTTGTTGAATATTGCCCATTGACCAACGTAGTTCGTAAAATTACCTAGATCAGCAAATATCCCCTCCAGTGTCAAAAATATATAAAGATTGAGATTTTGACGATCGACAACAGTCGTACATCGTTCTTGCAATCGTACAGTAATATTATCAGCATGATCGCGCAAACGTTTGCGGATCTGCAAGGATTCATTATCGGGATAAACTTTGTCGTGAAGGAAGTAACGATATTGAGAAATGGATTTGTTTTTTCTCACTACTTTTTTGCAAGACCCGTACCATTGCGTGCGCTTACAAGATCTGAGAGATGCCAATCTTCATGGCTAATTGGACATCACCATGGACTTCAATGGGAGGATGGAAATGTTCCATACAGCTTCGCCAGGCGTTTGATTACGAGAGCTGTGATGGGTGCGGCGGAAGAGGGTAATGGAGCATCTCCTATCGTGTACGTTAAAGGACACGAAAAACGAGAATGGCTGGCCGATATACTTGACGATGATGCGAGAAACGACATTATTATTGAGACCTTGGATGCGGACTATGAAGATATCACTTCGTTGAATAAGCTAGATGCTACTAATACTATGCGCTGTGAAAAACATTTGAAAAATTGCGCTTTACAAAATGTATTTAAAATATTCAATTGGTGGACGAATCATCATAAAGATTCACCCAAACAATTTTTTAGAATAAATTATTGTTAAAATATATTTTTATTCTCTTTTGTTCTTCCCTTTTCCTCTTTCTTATCCCAGTATGCGAGTATTAAATTTCAGTACGTGACGTTAGATAGCGGCGTCAGCCAGTTAATTAAAATATAGATGTTACATTTCAGTACATGCACATAGACTTTAAATATTTGAATGGTGTATAAATATTTGAATGGTGTATAAATAATTGTTTTGTCGTTCAAAGCCGTTCGATAGCCGTTCAATAGTCGTTCAATAGTCGTTCATAGCCGTTCGATAGCCGTTCGAAAGCTGTTCAAAGCCGTTCGATAGCCGTTCAATAGTCGTTCATAGCCGTTCGATAGCCGTTCAAAGCTGTTCGATACCCGTTCGATAGTCGTTCAATGGCCGTTCGATAGTGGTTTACATATTATAATAATATATTATTCATATTTAAAAGACTTGTAGACAATTGTCCGCGGGAACGTGCTACCTTTTGTTTTCTTGTCAAGAGTTGAGAGTAAGCGTTCTTCGTAAGTGATTCATCCCCTACTCTAAAATGTTCGAGACAATGTCTATCCCGTTGTGTCCGTCACAAAGTGTCTGACAGCGAATAGAGAAGAAGTCCATTAAGTGTGTTCCAAGTGAACGTTAAAATGCCGTCATTGATTGAATTGGTATTGCAAGGGGGTCGATCGAACGCGTCGTGGTGGGCTCACGATCTAGTGATGGGGCTGCTAAGAGCCCTATTGAATTTAGTAGTATACCAGAGAGTAAGTAGCATTTTTTATTTTATGTTACATTTACTATGTATAGTATATTATAATTTGATTTAATTTAATTTATATTATCGATATACGAGCGACATCCAGATCCCTGGATTTGTTAATATTGAACGCCGGCAATTTTTACGAGCGCTGCGCCGGCACGAACGCGAGTTCCTCGAGGACGTATGGGAGGATAATGGCCCGGACGGTCTTCATTTAGACCTAAGACGTCTCTTCGGGCTCGAACCCTATGAGGAACCCTATGTGATGGAAGAATCGTGGGACGAGCCTCCGAGCAAGAAGTCAAAGAATTAATTGTAAGTATCTTCTTGTTTAAAATTTATATTAGATTTATAAAAATTAAATTAATATACTAACCAGAGTTGTATTTTTTCTGTTGCAGATAGAGCGTCATCCTAACATATTATTATATATTATATATTATTATTATTTTTATTCTTTTACACACACATACACGCGCGCGCGCGCGCACACACACACACACACACACACACACACACACACACACACACACACACATGGATTTATATTAAACATAAATTTTGAATAAATATTATTATTATTATATTTAAAAAAAAATGTTGATTATTTCTGCGCCTCCTTCTCCCACGTCCATGCATGCCTCGCGCTGTCTCTCTCTCTCCCACATGCATGCGAACGTCATCCTTTTCCCACGCTAATACGGACGCTATCCTTTTTCTACATGCGTGCATGCCTCGCGCTATCTCTCTCACACCACCTTGCGAACGCCGTATCATCCGCGTGCATGCTTCGCGCTATCTCTCTCTCTCCCAAGTGCATCCTTCGCGCTATCCCTCTCCCAAGTGCATGCCTCGCGCTATCTCTCTTTCTCTTTCTCCCAAGTGCATGCTTCGCGCTATCCCTCTCCCAAGTGCATGCCTCGCGCCATCTCTCTCCAACGTGCATGCAAACCCTATCCTTGTCTTACGCTCATAAGGACGCCTCGCGCTATCCTTCTCCCACGCTCATAGAATATCATTAGCGCTATCCTTCTCTTACACATTGCGGATGCCTCGCGCTATCTCTCTCACACCTACTCGCGGCATCGTACCTTCGCGTTCCCTCTTCCCCGCTGGTCCCTCACCAATCGGTTAGGACGCGGTCCCTCTCCCCCTCTCCGCGGACCCCTCGCCTACCGGTTAGGTTAGGTTAGCGGGTCCCTCGCCTATCGGTTAGGACGCGGTCCCCCTCCCCCCTCTCCGCGGAACCCTCGCCCATCGGTTAGGACGCGGTCCCCTTCCCCCCTCTCCGCGGACCCCTCGCCTACCGGTTAGGACGCGGTCCCCCCGCGTGACGTCATACCCCCCGCGCCGGTTTCCCCTCGCCCCTCACCCCCCTCAGAGAACCTGGGTTAGAACTCTCCTTGATATATTACTCGCTAAATCATTTTTTACATTTCATGCGTCTCTTTAAATATTGTAATTAAACAACTTAACGAGTTGTAATACTTATAATAAGTATTATAGTAATAATATTATGGTGAGTCAAAAAAAATTATAAACAAAATATATCACGCAGAATAAGAAACAATCATAAACGGAGTCTCACACAAATAGAAAACGTCACTACCCTTCCGTTTTCTTCTCCAACGGGGAGGGATGTCGTAACTCGAAATTCAATAACGTAATTACGACCAAAAAAGTAAAAAGGAGCATAGCTCAAAATTAGCACTTCATAAGCTATTCCGAAACCGAAACCGCGATTAGATGCAAGATATGCAATTCGTTGCAACATTCAATTATGACATCGCGATCTATTATCGAAAATTCATCTACTTTTGGATCATAAATGGAAAAGCAACGAGTACTTGTGTGGCCGCACTCCGAATCTAAGTGGTGACGCGTATACACAAACAATGAGATACCGCAAGCGCCAATATTATACATCACCATGCCGAATTGTAAAGACACGTAAGCTGTACAAATAAATTATTATAACACGGAAACTTTGTCTCATGTTTCTTGACACTCGGAGTCCCAACTTCGAAAACGAACCGAACTCTTGGACCATCCCCTAAAATCCCGTTGTACCCGGAGAGGCATAACAAGTGAAAAAAAAGACACTTATCTATTACTGCTGTACTAAATCGTTTTAGAAAGGCAAAATTTAATTCAATCATAAGAAAAATAATATGAGCTGAACGAGCAGGTAGATGTGCGTTGTGTATAAATAGTAGGTAAACGATAACAAAAACAGAAAGATGTTTCAGACTTATATTACTTATATCGCATATCTGCATTCGTTTATCTATGTTTATCTGCGTTAGTTTATTAATCTTTTTTATTTTTGAATTAGATTTTTTAAATATCAGACTTCTTTTCTTCTAGGTAAAATCTGTTTCGCAATTGCATAGATGGGAAGAAAATGTATTGCGCGGTGAGTTAAACAGGGACAAACTTGTATTTATTGCCGAATATGTACTAATGCAATTCCAGGAAGCTATTAATAGAAGATTTATCATTCACGACATAGATTTGCAAAAATGGGCATTACAAACAAAGAACAAATAGACTTTCCTTCATTTAAAGCAAGAAATTGGTGGATATGGAATTTAAAAAAAAACACATTACATTGTATCACGTAAAGTAACAAGTTTTAAAATCCAATCTTCTCATACAGCTGGTGTAACAATACGTCAAAGTGCAGAGGAATTTGTGAGACAGGTTAAACCACATATTGATGTAATCGGTGCAGGATCAATTTATAATACAGATGAAAGCGGCTTTAATTTAGAAATACATTCTGGAAGAATATTAATAAAAATATGTGGGAATAAAAAAATCGAATCTACTATTCAATCTTTATCTTCTATGACTCATAGCTATATTCATTATGTCCATTATATCTGCAGATGGACATCTTCTTTCATCTCTATATGTAGTACTAAAAGAATCTAATAGAAAATTTGGATCACGAGTAAAAAAAATTCTTTTTAGACCTATTAATGTTTACATTGCGGCTTCAAAATCCGGAAAACTCACAAGCTAACATTTCAAAAACTGGTTTGAAGAAATATATTTACGAAATACTGGAGAAAAAAGCCTGCTACTGCTTAATTCATGGACAGGACATTGTCCGGAACAATTAAAAGAATTTATATCAGCAGACAAACAAGTAAATATTTTAACAATACCAAAAAAAACAACTGCATTTGGACAACTTTTAGGTGTTTCCGGTTTTAGAATTTGGAAAAATTGTGTTCGATGTTTTTTTGATAATATTATTTTAAATAATTATGACATAAATTTACATTAACGTAATAATATAATAAAACTACAAAATTTAACATATAATCAACTTTCTTTTCCAAGATTTCAAAATATATGTAGGTCGATCAAATAGACTCGACGAAACTTTTCGGATAGGAGCAGGATACTTTAACACTCGTTATTGTGACAATACTGGGCTGTTAGTAGACGTGTCTAGACCCGTTCTAACAAGGGGAGGGCCAAGTCGTGCACTCACGGATTTCGCTCAACTTTAAATATGTTTTAGTACTAACCCCCCACTAATTCATGGACTAGTGGCACGACGCAATACTCAAGCATTCGCGAGAAATTTGCATTAAAAATTTCTCATGCGCTTTCTATACCGAATTAGCAAAAGAGGTTAGCAGATAGCAGCGTGGCGCAGAGGATAAGGCGGCGGCTTAGAACGCTGCCTGTTGCACGTTCGAGTCCTAATTTTACCAATTTTTTTTTTAATTTTTACAAAATATTGCAATAAGCGGACGCATATGGAGTAAAAAAATTATTACTTAATAAAATGCTAATACTTTAAATATAATATTTTATACTCGCATACTTTAACGCCTGTAACCATACAAATAATATCGGTTCGCAATACAATTAAAGACTCCATAATCATTTTTAAATTTAAAACTTCTGCAAAGGATTTTATTTCTACATTATATTATATGACCGGTCAATGCTTTTGTACTACTGTGGAAGTTTTTCTGTTGCCGAAAACTCGATTACGAGGCAGTTGTATCTGCTACCTGCGGAAACCGTTATTTTCTATCTGGTAGAGGGGAGTAGAGACACGGGTAGCCCTTGCTTTAAATTTGGTTTACTCCATTGTCAATCGAGCAGCCGTTTATAACGTGTCGTACAGTGACTAGTGGAAAGATTATTTTGGAAGAATGCAAGAGCCAAGCAGTAGTGCAGAGGAAAATCCATCCGAATTAATGTAAATGATGTCTGCTTCTCCGTAACAAATTTGAAAAACTTATGCACTTGTAAAGACGTAAGCTTTATTCAATGTGCTTGGTGTAAATTGACGTTGTGCTTCAAATGTTTCTTTGATGATTATCATCCAAAAATTTATACACCCAAAGAGGATTCTGAAGAGAATTTCGATATATAAAAATAAAACAATTTAAAAATGATTATGGAGTCTTCAATTGTATTACAAACCGATATTATTCGTATGGTTACAGGCGTTAAAGTATGCGAATATAAAATATTATATTTAAAGTATTAGCATTAAATTTAATAATTATTAAATAATAATTTTTTTACTCCATATGCGTTCACTTATTGCAATATTTTGTAAAAATTGAAAAAAAAATTGGTAAAATCAGGACTCGAACGTGCAACGGGCAGCGTTCGAAGCCGCCGCCTTATCCTCTGCGCCACGCTGCTATCTGCTAACCTCTTTCGCTAATTCGGTATAGAAAGCGCACGAGAAATTTTTAATGCAAATTTCTCGCGAATGTTTGAGTATTGCGTCGTGCCACTAGTCCATGAATTAGTGGGGGTTAGTACTAAAACATATTTAAAGTTGAGCGGAATCCGTGAGTGCACGACTTGGCCCTCCCCTTTAAACTGCACGTTTGTCTACAATCGTTTGTTTAATAGTAAACACGATGAGTGAAGAGAAGGTGCCTGTCTCGGTTGCGCAACGCATAATTATTAAATTTTTAATGCACAAACATGTTAAATCGGCTAAAATTTTGTGCAGATTACGTGTACAGTTTGGTAAAAACACATTATCGAAGCCTCAAGTATGCAAATGGCATAAGATTTTTGTGAAGGTTGTAAAGAAGTTACAAATTTGACTTATACGCGTCGACCAAGGATGAGCATTACGTCTGAGAACATTCAACAAATTCGCGACTTTATTGAAGACGATCGACGAATAACTGTTCGTAAAATTAGTAAAAGGATTGGTATAATGGCATACTTATGGAAGTGTACAAACAATCATTGAGAATGAATTACGATTTCGAAAATTCACTGCACGATCAGTGCCTCGAATTTCGAATGCAGATCAGAAAGCCGTAAGAGCCGAAATCTCTCAAAGGCTTTTGAATCGCCATAAGAGACGCATTTTTGATGTGCATTCTCACATATGATGGATTTGTTTGAACCTCTTAAAAAAGCCATAGCGGGAAAAAGGTTTTCTAACGACGATGAGGTGGAAGACTTCATGCGCAATTGACTTCGTATTCGTCCTGCAACTTTTTATAAAGCAGGGATAAAAAAACTACCAATGCGGTGGCAAAAATATGTAAACATTAGTGGATGCTATATAGAAAAATAATTTTGTGTTAGTTTTCACATGTATTAACCGAATAAATAATTTTTGAACAAGTCTCGTTTATATTTGATCCACCCTAGTAAATATAGTTGGTACAAAAGTGGATATCTCTATCAACGCGGCCTGAAAAGTTTGATAATCCAATAAATTTTTGTTATTTTATAGGAAAAAAATATATACCAAGATGCAGTATTTGTGGTAAAATGACTTTTATACGTTATGCATTGTTACGTCCAGCGGACTCCACGATTCTTTTCTTTCACCATGAATAGAGATTAGTGATATCTTAAGAGCCCACTGCGTCCATAAATAAACAAATGGAAACTGAAAGGCGAGACAAACTTTTCAAAAACAAAAATTAAGAGGATATATGATACTATTAGAGCTATATCGGGATAACGGCCGGAAGAAAACCAAAACACGAACAATGTCTAATTACGAACGATTTATTAGTCCAAGTAATAAGTAAAACGACGTGCTAGTGCGTTAGGATGCACATGCGTACAACGGGAGAGAACCGGAAGAATCGGTTAGCGTTATAAAGTCGCTCGCGACAAACCGTTACGTGTCGACACTAATATTCGAATGATCGCTGGTCGTACGGAAATGCGCATTACGCGCTAACAGATACAAAAGAAAACTAAAGCATATCTGGTCTAAGAAGATAAACAGACTAATCAGTAAATATTAACCACTAGAAGCTTGGGTGACAAATTTTCTTAAGAAATGTAAACTGTGC
Source organism: Formica aquilonia x Formica polyctena (assembly GCA_907163055.1). Lineage (NCBI taxonomy): Eukaryota > Metazoa > Arthropoda > Insecta > Hymenoptera > Formicidae > Formica > Formica aquilonia x Formica polyctena. Next base: position 41,777 of record CAJQTV010000415.1, read on the forward strand.
TTGACAGCTCTCGTAATAAACAAAATCGGTATCAAGAATTCAAATGAAAAACAAAACGAACGGTAAAATAATACCACATGTGCTCGCCTGACAGATTTCCTTTATGCGAAGTCTACATTGAGATAAACTCAAGTAGATAATAAAAGGCGTAAGTCTTACTCGATTGCAACAACTCTCCATTGGGCGAAAGCTAGTTCTATAAACAAAAACCTTCACCAATACCTAAGGTTTTAAAATTTTCTGTACCAAAGGGAACGCCCTCAGCAACATCAGAGGGCGTGATTAGAAAATTCAATTCGTGAAAAAATATTAACAAAGCCAATGGAGAGGAGGAGCAAATGGCTTGATATACTCTGAACCATTCTTCGCGGACACTTCACTTCATTTTCCGACTTCGTCTCTAGTTTTAATTTTACATACTTTGATTTCATCTCTAGTTCTCAATATACACTTCGACTTCGTCTCCAGTTTTTAATTTTCACTTTACATAATTTTTAAAGTGTTTCGAAATCACGTTGTTTGGTGCAAGTTAGAGAAAATCTAGTTATTCAGTGCAAATCCAGAAGATCTTGTGCCAAGTGATTGCGACTATTGCGAACCGCATTCCAACCAGACAGCTCGAGCTCAATCCGATTCATCAGAACCCATCTCGCCCTCCGGAGCCTTCATTGTTTGATTCATTAACGTACTCGATAAGTAGTAAGTGGCTTGTTCCCAATTCTGTTTTCTTTTCCTTTTTTTGTTATTCACATCTTTGTATCTCGAAATAATTCTTGGATTCTTAACTATAATAAATCAATCGGTAACTCGTTTCAATAATTTACACTTCAATCTTAACTTACTTTTCTATTCGACCGTCTCTCCTTTAGTTCTTCTAATCCCTTCTCTGGAATATTACCTAGAATCTCCTCTTTTCTTATATTACCTTCGTCACCAAGGGTCACCTATATTCTATAGAGCGGCTCGTGACTTTTCTTCGTCACCAAGGGTCACATACATTGCTTAGTGCGACTCGTGACTTTCCTTCGTCACCAAGGGTCACCTGTATTTTACAGAGCGACTCGCGATTTCCTATCTGTTGCCAAGGGTCACCTGTATTTTACAGAGCGACTCGCAACTTGTTGTCTGTCACCCAGGGTCACCTGCAGTTCGCAGAGCGACTCGTGACTTTCCCTCCGTTGCCAAGGGTCACCTGTATTTTACAGAGCAACTCGCGATTTCCTGTCTGTTGTCAAGGATCACTTGTGTTTTACAGAGCGACTTGCAACTCCTTGTCTGTCACCCAGGGTCACCTGCAATTCGCGACCCGTGACTTTCCCTCCGTCGCCAAGGGTCATCTGTATTTTACAGAGCGACTCACGATTTCCTGTCTGTTGTCAAGGATCACTTGTGTTTTACAGAGCGACTTGCAACTCCTTGTCTGTCACCCAGGGTCACCTGCAATTCGCGACCCATGACTTTCCCTCCGTCGCCAAGGGTCACCTGTATTTTACAGAGCAACTCGCGACTTCCCGCTTAGCGCCCAGGATCACCTATATTTTACAGAGCAACTCATGGCTACCTGTCTGTTAGACAAGGATCATTTGCATTTAGCAGAGCGACTCGTGATTTAATTTGTCATATCCCCTGTATTCTATTTCATTCCATACAAATATTCGGTAAAACTCTCGAAGTTGGACCTATACGCCGATGACCTTGACCTTGACATATGTTGTCAAGGACATGATCCTGAGTAACTTTTCCTTATAACTTAACCGGCGGTCTCTTATAATTTCTGAGATATTTAAAGGTTAAATTTGATTCGAAACGAAAATTTAGTTTGAGTTATATGATGTAATCCAAACCAAACTTTAGCTTTAAATCAGAAATAGGTTTGGGTTAGGTTATATCTTTCAAAAGTGGAGCCCCCCGTAGGGGGGGGGGCGGAATCCACTGCATCCACGCATACACTTTCCCATCCCATAAGAATTGTGGATTAACCTCGTTTCGCGTTGTAAAGTATATGCGTGGAGGCACTGGGTTCCGCCCCCCTACGGGGGGCTCCACTTCCGGAAGATATAACCTAACCCAAACCAAATTTTAGTTTTAAATCAATAGGTTTTGTAATCTATGTAAATTTTAAGGCAAATCGGAGGTGATGATCCTAATGTAAAGATTTATCGAAACGGGTATATTTTCAAACTTTATTTGTTAATAACTTTTTAATAAACAATGACCACCAATTAAGTTATAAGGAAAAGTTACTCAGGATCATGTCCTTGACAACATATGTCAAGGTCAAGATCATCGGCGTATAGGCCCAACTTCGAGAGTTTTACCAAATATTCATATATAGAACATATATATTATAAAGATAAATATATAAATCTTTCTTTTTTTCTTCTAGACCTAAGATCCATTCACTCAATCAAATAAAGAAAAAACTCCAAGAATTATTTCTCAAATTAAGAATTTTCTTGCGGTTTCTTTATTATTATTTATTATTACTCTTTTCTTAGTGGAAAAATTAAATCGATCTTCGCGAGCGGCCACCAAATGTTCGCGGAATCGTCGAAATAGGCGGCTATGAAAAGAATTAGCTCGGACTCAGGCTGAATCCATTAATATTACTGTTAAAGACGTAGAGAAATCTAACATTAGTATAAAAGTAACGCATAATACTGTAACGATACGTTACCAGCCTCGCGGGCCGACCAGCCACCCGCAATTCTGAGGCTCGGCGCCTATGGCGCCCCTAAACTTCCACACCCGTGTCTCGGCCCCACCGTGGGGCCGCCCCACCACGCGCCGACTCACGTGAGTGGGAGGCCGGCCGCCGATATATAAGGCGCTCCATTATATCCGATATATAAGGGCCACATTTCTTTGAAGAAAGATTAAATGGCCAGAATTATGTACAATTTCTTAGAGAAGAGTTAAGCCACTTTCTTGAAAACGTCTCTTTAATAATACGACAAAACATGTGGTTCATGCATTACGGTGCACCTGCGCATTTTAGCCGTGTAGACAGATATCATTTGAATCGAAATTATGGCCAGAGATGGATAAGACGTGGAGGTCCGGTTGCCTGGCCCCCAAGATCACCAGACATGAATCCACTTGATTTTTATCTACGGGGTCACGTAAAGTCCATTGTTTACCGAAATGCGTCCAATAATATTGCTGACTTAAAACAAAAAATAATTCATGGATTCGAAGAAATAAGGAGGGATCCAAATGTTTTTCAGAGTTCGGAATTCCTTTGATAGAAGAATAAGGGCCTGCATTCGTGCTAAAAGTGGTCATTTTGAACATCTTATTTAATTCGATTTAAATACCTGTTTATGTTTATCCTTGATTTTAAAAATAATGTAATTGTATTTACAAACATCGAAAAATTGAAAAAAAAATTAAAAAATAAAAATTGTAAATTAAAAAAAAAATTAAAAACAAAATTAAAATTAAAAAAATAAAAATTTAAAATTTAAAAAAAATTTTTTAAAATTATTGTTTCAAGAGGGATGCCATGCGGATTATAAATTACGATTTTTTTAACATAAAAGTGGCTATATCTCGGAAACGACTCATTTCCGGACCTATGTTTATATAGCTTTTTTTCCTTCTTTTTGGGTCCTGGGATGGGATCTGGTCTCGTTGCTTCAGCCGGACGGCCTTATATACCCGGTCGGAGCCGCCACTGTGTTATGTTCGGCGGTGGGGGCCGGTATTGCGTAGGGGTACGGGAAGGTAAAGGGTTGCGGGAAAGATAAAGCGTGTGGAGAGCGAGCAAGCGGTATAGGTAGAGCGGGATGAAATAAACGGCCATGCATAGAACGTATCTATACATTTGTACTACATATATACAGTAGTAACGGTCCTGCCGTTACAAATTTAATTAAATTTCAAAATTAATTTAATTTTTGTTGATGGAAAAATTTTATTAAACATTTAAACATTTTTCGAATATTATTATGCTTCTATATCTTGAATTGAAATTTAATTTGCAAAATATTATTTTAAAATTATAATCGTTTAAAATTATAATTTTTAATGTTGTTCAGATATTACAAGACTCATTCCGTTTTTTACATTATGATATAATGTATGTAGTATAGAAAAATTATTTATGTCACGGGGCTACAAATATTATTGCTAATATATTCAGTATCGTTATCGTGTATTGTGAGACCTTATGAAGAAAAGAAAAAAGAGATAAGTCGTCATGAAACAGCGAGCGAATAAGATTAGTATAGGTAGTGTGCGTCTATTTTATTTCTCAAGAATTAATTTCCGCAACGTAACTTTATTATATATGGTTGAATTTGATGCAACATAAGCTTTAATATAATATGAAAATTTTTTCAAAATGTTAAAAAAAATAATGAATGGTAAGGATATTTTGAAAAATTTTATTATTTTTGAAAAATCCAGATACGTTATTGTAAAATACATTTGAAACCATAAAACTTTTGTTTAAACAATTTTTTCATATTTCTTTTATTTCGATGATATTCGTTTCGGAATGTAATAACCGATTTTTTTAAAGGGATTGTTTTCAACCCTGAAACCGTTTTTCAACAACAACAAAAAATTGTTTTGTTATTAGGATCTGCTACTCTATAATTACGCAAAGTTTCAGAATTTTTTGAATTTTTGCGTTGCCGAATGTCCCTTGTTAGGTGAGAATGCTAACCCATCGGAGTACGGTTATCAATTTAGGATCCCCTTAAAATTTTTATTTGCAAAGAATCAAACGAGAGCTGTGATCAAATAGAAAAATTAACTAAAGGAATCGCATTCATTTTTTACAATATTTTACATTTCAATCTTTTTCGAGCAATTTAAACACGTCCTTCGCGATATTGACGGGATTATCGTATGCCGGCCTTGATAAACTTCGTTGTTTCGTCAAAGTACAAAAAGACTCAATTTCTACGGATTCATCTAACAACTTAGTATGTAAAATTTCGTGTAAGGATTGCGACGCGTTTCATGTCGGCCAAACGTGTAGACAGTTAAAAAAATGAATTTCTGAACAACGAAACCACATCCGTAAAAATACATCACAGCTCTCTATAACGAATCACAGATTTAAGTCCAATCAAGAATTTGTCTGGAATGGAGTCAAAATTTTAGACAATAAAATTTCGCTCAGTAAAAGGCTTGTCTCCGAAATGTTTATTAAGCGACAAAAGAATGGCCTGAACCTGCAAAATGATACGGAAGGCTTACACCACACATTTGCGATAATAGTGGAGAATTTGCTAAAAATTAAAAACAAAAACAAAAAGATCGATTGCCGTGATTTTGGAGCTGGCCAATTGCAGCTATTCCTCTGGAGTGATTGGCCGGTTTTGTGATTATATCATTACGCCATTGCATCATCACGTTAGTGCAGATTGGATCACCGGATATACACGTGACAGTAATATTGTCAGACTTGCACAGACTTTACTCGGGTTTTAGTGAGTTGTTCTTCAATGTCACTTGTTAATTACCGATTCAATTTGAATTTTCAATTGTAGCAACCAATATTACATAGGTTAAAGTTTTTAATATAAAATTAATTTTTATATTTTGTTATCTATGCTGAAGGCGGATCAAAAAATGGTCCAAAACGTATATTTTTAATAATCGCGTCTTGACTTTTATTTGTCAGTTTTCTCACTTAGTATTGTTAGTATTCGGAGCTTATTTTCTGCTGTTATTATTATAATATATATAGATATATTGTGCTTCAGGGGAGGTACGGAAGTTTCTTGGGATCGTGCGCCGGATGTGAATTAAAAAATTCAGACTCCGCCCAGTAATAGACTATTAATAGTAGATAGCTTTATTTATAGTACTTAGAATACAGTTTTATTAATTGGCTTCAATTATATAGTGGTTTTTTACAATCCTTTCTCTGGACTAACAATAAATTTCGCGTTTATATCGAGGTCTTGTATGATTTCAACTGTCCGTTCATTTCGTTCAGTTTATAATTTAATAATTACGACTGCCCGCCGCCCGTTCGCGGTGAGTGATTTTTATTGTCTTCCCTTCAATTAGCTTTTCGGAGGGAATCGCCTGTGACCATATATAATCGTGTCGCTTCGTGACAATGAGGTCAAAGTGCAAGCGAAAAAGATTTAAACTTATTTTGCATTTCCGGAATTTCTTCGCGCGTGGCTTGCTACGTCAACGCTTCGCGCGATCAATGCTTGTAATGTTATGTGCCTCTCTCAGTTTAGAATTAATTTGATATGAATTGAAAGGCGTATATCCCTTAATTAAAAAATAATAATTAAAAATAATAATAATATGAAACAATAATAATATTAAAATAATTTGTGGGTAAATATTGACAAAAGAAGACTCTCCAGCTCCAATGACCTTGATCTTGATATATTATAGAGGTTATCTTCCTGAGTTACCTACTTTCAAAAGATTCTAGCCGTCGCTTGTTGTTTACTAAAAAGTTATTAACAAATAAAGTTAACAATATAAAAGTGTGAATTTAAGTCTATAATTTGAATTTAGTAATTATGCAGATATAGAGAGCTTCCCCGATTGCGATAATTTTGAAATATGTTATCAAGGTCATTATCTTGAATAATGTTATGGAGATTTGAGCCGGCACTTGTTGTTTATTGAAAACTTATTAACAAAAAAATTTCCACGTATTACATATAATAATTTTCAGATACCATGTATGTTTTAATATATTTTTAGCAGATGAATTTATTTATGTGTAGCAATTCGAACGCGTGGGCGGAGGAGGGGCGGAACCCCTCCCTCTGCATCACCATCCCCCAAAAAACTAACCTAATCCAACCCGTTTCTTAGAGGTGAAACATTATTCAGGATAGTTCTTCTACAGGAAAATAATATGTCAACAACTTACAAATGTTAGCGGGGGAAGGGTGGAGCCTTTACTACATATGCCGAAGGGTGAATTATTACTTAGACCCGTTCTACAAGTCGAATGTCGTTAGTCGTTAGTAAATTGACCAATGACGGTCGATTATTCCGAGAATATTCAACTGTGATTGGTCAATTTGCTTACGATTAACGACATATGATTTATTGTAGAACAGGCCTTAAAATAAAAATTCACCCCTCGGACATGTGTTAGATTAGTTTCTTTCGGGGTGTGGGTGCAAGGAGAGGAGCGGAACCCTTCCCCGGCTATCCGTTCGATTAATTACACATAAATAAATGATTTTGCTAAAGTACGCTCTATTAAATGTACATGATGTCAAAAAAATTGTTTTATTTAGTAAATTTTTTTTTTAATAACTTCTCAATAAACAACGAGCGACGGCTTTTGAGAGTTACTCAGACAACATATGTCAAGGTCATTGGGGCTGGGTCCCCTTTTATCATTATTTACCGAATAAATAAATCTATGAGATAAAGGTGCATTATTTGACTGTTTGAATTATATGTTATTAAACGCAAAACGATAGGTCACAGAAAAAAGAGGAAAGGAAGAACAGAAAAAAAGAGAGATGCAATTATATCACGTAAACTGTCATTATTTTTTCTTTCCTTTTTACTTTAATCTTACTTTTTATTTTTCTTCATTTAGTCAATAACTTAAATATTGTTATTTCGAAAACCAATAAACAAATTCTAATTAAATAATTTCTGTATAAAATTATAAATTAATGGATGCAAAGTTCTAAAAAAATTATTTATTTGTATTATTATTATGTATTACCTCTGATTGGCTTGTGTAGTACAAAATTGCTCTTTTTAGAGGAAGTTCTTATTTCTGGAATTTCAGTTGTAATTGGTAAGTAGAGTTCATCTGTTTTTTGCTTGATTATATTTTGCTGATAACGAAAACCGCACTAAAAAAATTTAAAAACGATGTATAATTAAAAATGAAGACAATGTCGAAAAAAAATTATTTGTAGATATACTGCAGGTTCTTATGCAAATTTTCATAATTATTTTAATAGTTAGTTGGTAAAGAATATATTCAATCTTTTAAATGAATCATAAACAATATAAATATTATATACAGGGTGTTAAAAAAAGCATTCATGTGATAGATAGTACACACAATACTGAATGGAGAAGTCTTAATAAACATAGGTCGAAAATTTGATCGTTTCTGAGATATAAACAATCCTATTAAAAAACTTGACAAAGGTAAAAAAAATACGCAACTACACATCTAAAAAATAACAAAAAATTTTCCTCTACAAAAATAAAAAACTGCTAAAAAATAAAAAATTAAAAATAAAAATTAAATATGAAATCAATAGTTAACTAGCCACATACTTAGAAGCAATTCAGTTTGTAAGGATTTGTAATTTGAAATAGTATTTGTCATAAAATCAAACTTGTATTTATAGAAATGTTATAGACAGATTTTTTCCATAAAATTAAAACGCATTTTATTTTTATTAACAGAAACCTGATTTTCAAAATAAGTTAAATACAAATAAAAAAATATAAAAAAATTTTAATTAAAAAACCGATGCTGCTAAACTAAACAATATGCTAAAATTAATATATTCTTAAATACATTCACATTGCAGTTATTTATATAACTAAATTAAATATAATTTTAAATTACATTTAGATCTAAATTGAATTTATTGTTGGTTATAATATATATTTTAAAAGCTAGCAGCGCCAAGTTTTTTAAATTGAAATCTTTTTTAATATTTCCTTATTTGTATTGAACTTATTTTGAAAATCAGGTTTCTGTAAATAAAAATAAAATGCGTTTTAATTTTATGGAAAGAATCTGTTTATAACATTTCTATAAATACAAGTTTGATTTTATGACAAATACTATTTCAAATTACAAATCTTCACAAACTGAATTGCTTCTAAGTATTTGGCTTTCTAAGTAGTTAACTATTGATTCCATATTTAATTTTTATTTTTTATTTTTAGCGGTTTTTTATTTTTGTAAAAAATTTGCTATAAATTATCATTTAACAAACGTCTGTGTTTACATATTTGGCGCTATGTCTATTCATACACATATTCGCTTTCTGCCTCCCTCTCCCCCTCTCTCCCTCTCCCCCACACACCCCCTCCCCTCCCCCTCCCTTCATCTATCCCTGCCTTCCTCTTGACCCTCCCCCTCCCTCCCACCTACCTCTCCCCCTCCCTCCACCCTTCTCTTTCCCTCCCCTCCCCACACTCCCCCTCTTCATCCTTTCTCCTTTTCCCTCCCCATACTCCCCCTCTCTGTCCCTCCCGCCCCTCCCCCCCCCCCCCGCCATCCCTCCCCGAACGCTCACCCACCCTCCAACTCAAACTTATGTTTAGTTTTTCGGTAGTGGAGCCCCCCGCAGGGGGGCGAAACAAATTGCCTCCACGCGTACACTTTTTAATGCGAAGTGAGGTTCCACATGGGTTTGCAACTTTTGACGCAAAGCGAGGTTCAACACAAATCTATGTGTGTAGTTTCTTGGTAGTGGACTGTGTGCACGCATGTTTATAACTTTCGGATTATTGAAAAGCCATGGTTACGACCTTGATAGCTGACCTTAATATGATCTCTTGAAGTTACCTGGAAAGGTTGGGCCCCATCGGAGGTGTGCTCCATTTGGAAGAACATCCAAAATAAATATATTATTTGTAAATCAAACAATCGTATTTGTTACTTCAGACATTAATATGATAGGACTATTCCAAGCATTATATTTCTTTAGTTACAACAAAATTTATTAAATCCAAATAAACTTTTATCTCTGTGCGTGCACATGTGCTTTCATGTTCAAACATATACACAAAGGAACAGTATTCCTTATTATTATTAACTCTTAAATATTTTAGAAAATTTTCTTGTAAAAATGTTTTAAACGCAGGTTAACAAACTTTTAAAAGAAATATACGATATTGATCTTAATTGGATCTTGCATGATCTTTCTGCGGTCGTGTCAATATCAAGAGTTTTAAATAGAAATATTCAATTTTTACTATTTATTCTTATAACTGACATCAAAACATTTTCAAGACATATAAAGTCTTTTTTATTTTCCAAATTATGAGACTTGATATTTTTATACTTTCGACAGAGAAGATTGGATAGGGACTCACAAGAAAAATGTGTAAGCGCTTAGAAACTTATGTGTACTTAGTTGTACACATGATAAATACCGATATATATGAGTAGAAGTATAAGGCCGGTTCTAAATCAGGTTTCCATTAGGCGCGGAACCGCACGCATCTGCATGGACGTTGGAGGGGTAGCGCGAGGTATTTGCGAAACTATGTGAAAGAGATAGCGCGTGGCGTCCGCGAAAAGAAAAAGAATAACGCGAGGAGTTCGTATGGACATGCGAGATGCATAGCGCGAGATATGGTGCTACCATATAGCGGTAGAAGAATCGCTGAAAAGAATTAAAAGAAAGACATTTTATTAAATATCAACAAAAATTTTTATTTAATATTTGTGTGTATAAACAGAATATATATAAAAGGATATAAAAAAAAGAATAATATAGATAATATATAATAAGAATATAAAAAGTATATGAAAAGAATATAAAAAAATATAAAAAAGAATATAAAAATATAAAATATAAAATATAAAAATATATTTAAAAAAAATATAAATACAAATATAATTATAAAGATTTTCAAGATCTTATCAGAGATAATCAGTTTAAGGTAGGAAAAAAATGGCAATAAGAGCCAAACGCGGTATGTAAGACGCATACATGTTTTATTATGAATATTATATTATTGTCAATATAAATACCAAGACGATAAATTGTGAAATCACGATAGGCGGATGTTTAGGCCCCATCTGCAAGAAAAAATTAGTAATAAAAATTAGTTTAAACGTAGGTTAAAAGTCGCAGAGTCCTAGCCGGTTATACAAAATAAAAAGCGTACTCGCAGATATAAAAATCAAAACCGAGATCTCTTACATCATCGCAGTAATGAAGTAAGTATAGTTTTCGTTGTTTCCATATCGATTGATAGACTGAAAATTAGAAAATCCAAAATATGTATAGTCATGAGGGTATGTTACAATTTCAAATATGCCTGTAAAATAAGCGGAGCTGTTTATGCAGAAGAATGATGTGAGAGAACAAAAAAAAATTTTAAATGACGGAAATGCAAGTTACAAATAAAAGAAGTAACGCTCAATATACAAATATGACACCAAATGTAGAACAGAAATATGCTAAATTAGAAAGAACTTGACTCACTGGCTTTCGAACAGACAATGACATAAATCGTTGAACATAGTGTAAGACGCTATAGGGCTTATAGCCCGTTCAGTATAATTTTCTGCTACCATCTGTATTGCGCGCGCAGCGGTTGTCTCGTTGCTTGCCAACTCGATAACAGCGCCTTGATTTGCTAATTACTTAGCAATCTATGTTTGTTTGTGTAGCGATGCAACCATGGGTTGTTGAGAGTTCGAGATACGGAAAAACGAGTTGAGACTCGACTCGTGTTCCGGCTTTCATACAGATAAGACCGTTTATTTATTCCTCCGTGCGTTCTTCCTCGCTATCAGCGTAAGCGTCCGTTAAGTATTTAATACGCGAGATCCAATCGTTAAAGTGATACAGTTGTGATACAAATATTGTTTGTTGATAAAATAACCAGTTCTAGCAAATTCCTTTGCGCCTTCTCTCCTGACTCAAAACCCTCGTAACCCCTCGGTCACCCTCACAATGGCAAAGAGAGGTGAGAAAACAAATACAATCAATAAAGATAAATATATACAGTTAAAAACAGCGCAACAATTAAATTTTAGAGTTTGTCCAGTACGGTAATATATAATATAAATGTACAAATAATAATATAAATTATAAAATACAAAATATAAAATAAAAAAATATAAAATAAATAAAAACAAATAAAATATGAAATATGAAATATACAAGTCAAATTTTAGAAAGTTTGTCAAATACGGTAATATACGTATTAGGGAGACATTCCTGTCTGCAAATTTAAACTATTCTTTTGTCTTTTAATGTGTAAAGTTTCAGAAATCAATCGCTTATGTAAATGTGATTCGTTATCCGATATTTCGACTTGTACCAATTAAAATCATTGTTAAAACCTATTCTGTGATCGGTTACAACAAAATGATTGATCGTATTTCTCCGAATATGATTTTGATGCTCGGAAATTCGAGTATGTAACCGTCTTTTCGTATGTTCTACATAAGAAGCATCGAATTTATTACAGTTAATTTTATAGACAACGTTATTACGAGCTGACTTGGGACAAGAGTCTTTATTCATCTTAATAAATTTGTTCATTTTATTGCAATATGAAAGTCTCACATTTAAATCTTTAATAATGTTCTTGAATTGTCCTGATATTGAAGGAACATAAGATATGTGAGGCGAACATTCTACTATTGAACCAATAATGCAGCGTTACTTCTTTTATTAGTAAGTTGTATTTTCATCATCTTGTAACGATACGTTACTGGCCTCGCGGGCCGACCAGCCGCCCGCAATTCTGAGGCTCGGCGCCTATGGCGCCCCTAAACTTCCACACCCGTGTCTCGGCCCCACCGTGGGGCCGCCCCACCACGCGCCGACTCGCGTGAGTGGGAGGCCGGCCACCGGTATATAAGGCGCTCCGGCGATCGTAGCGTTACCAGTTCCCGATCCCGATTCCTGTCACGTACAACTCTCCGGATCCTGAACCGACTCTCGCTTTATACCAGGCTACGGGCTTCCCGTAGTTAGGCCGGGCTTCCCGGTTGCTGGGACGGCGCACCCTGATACCTCGCGTTACACCGGGCTACGGGCTTCCCGTAGTTAGGTCGGGCTTCCCGGTTGCCGGGACGGCGCATCCTGATACCCCACGTTATACCAGGCTACGGGCTTCCCGTAGTTAGGCCGGGCTTCCCGGTTGCTGGGACGGCGTATCCTGATACCCCGCGTTATACCAGGCTACGGGCTTCCCGTAGTTAGGCCGGGCTTCCCGGTTGCTGGGACGGCGCATTCTGATACCCCGCGTTACACCAGACTACGTGCTTCCTGTAGTTAGGCCGGGCTTCCCGGTTGCTGGGACGGCGCCTCCTGCTAGTTGATAAGTCCGTACCGCGTTATACCGTAAGACCGTTTTGTATATACCGCGACCTGTTTGTACCGTAAGACCGCTTTGGTCTCCGCGTCCTAAGGGACTCTAGCACCATTTGTATATATCGCGACCTGTTTATATCATAAGACCGCTTTGGTCTCCGCGCTCTAATAGACTTTAGTATCGCATTGTATATATCGCGACCTGTTTGTACCGTAAGACCGCAGTGTATATACCGCGCATTATAATTGTAGAGCCCTATTACGATTTCCGTCAGTGTCGCGCCGACTCCACCTATACGCACGGCCTTCAGACTACACAAGCGCGCTAGCCCTTCTAAAGGTAGGCCGCAGAAAGTGCCGACGCCCTGTCCTTCTAAGGATAAGATAGTCAGGCCGTTGGAATTACGAACGAAGGCCACGCGACACCCGTAGTATTTAAGATCCATTCTGTCCAGCTTAGAATAGCCATAGTTTACTTGCATGCGAACACCGCGATCGCAAAACGTCCGCATGAGCCGCGCTCGCTTTCCGAGCTCCACGCGCATCAGCCACACGCGAAACTCTGTACGCGAATTTCTCTACGCACCGCTCTTGCATATCGCATTGTGAATAACAACCGTTCACGCGAAACTCTGTACGCACCGTTCCCGCATGTTGCATTGTACATATAATATAGCTCAGTGTTAGATTTTGATAATCGCTTGAATAAACCTTATTGTTTAACCGCTTATACCGAGGTAAAGTAAGTTGGAGTTTCCCCCTTCTCCCGAATCCTGGCACCGGCGAGCCTTGATCCGCGGCGTATGGGAAAGATGAACCGTTACAATCTTCATTCTTTTTTTATTGTTCTCTCACATCATTCTCCCCCATAAACAGCTCCGCTTATTTTACAGGTATATTTGAAATTGTAACGTACCCTCATGACCATACATATTTTGGATTTTTTAATTTCCGGCCTACCATTTGACGAGTTAGTCATCCTCTTAACAATACGGAGACATCGAAAAGTATACTTTCTTCTTTATTAAGATGATGTAAGAGATCTCGGTTTTGATTTTTATATCTGCGGCTACGTTTCTTATTTTGTATAATATAGCTAGAACTCTGCGACTTTTAACCTATGTTTAAACTAATTTTTATTACACTAAAAATAGTCCAAGGAAAGGGCCGAAACGTCTATCTATCGCGATTTCACAATTTATCGTGTTGGTTTTTATATCGACAATAATGTCGTATTTATAATAAAACATGTATGCGCCCTACGTACTGCGCTTGACTCTTATTGTCATTTTTCCTATCTTAAACTGATTCTCAAAATATATACATATAAAATACAAAAAATAAAAAATTTTTAAATGCCGCTTCTGCTGAAACAGAAAAATCTTAAAATAAAGAGATTAAGACTGCTTAATTATAAAACAAAAATAATAAGAAAAAGAATGATATAAAGAGCTACGCGCAGTATTTAGGGCGCAGAAACAATATATTTATTGATTAAACAATAATACTAAAAACTATGATTGGCGTACGTTTCGACTATTTTTTTGGGTCATCTTCAGCGTAACTTAAAAATCAGAAAATCAAAATAGCAGTTGGCGGATAAGTGCATCAAACAAAAATATACAAAAAACTCTAACTTGTCATAAATAAAAGAAATAGTACATGATAACGTTCGCAAGAGTGTGAATGAATTAAAAAACAAAGGTGATGTAAGAGAAATGTAATTAAAGATAAAATAATTATCTCTCACGTCAATTCGGACATGCAGTAATTAGAAGGCTTCTCATGCAACTGTGCATTTCCAAGTTGTTTATTTCCCAGTTGGAAAAGTCCAAGAAATAAAAAAAGATGGATTAAAAGCGCAAACCTCTGGAAACCTTGGAAACCTCTCCTTAAAATGATCTGAGATTGAACGGCAAAAAAAAATAACATAGGGTCACGAATTGACGGAAGAAAAAAATACGGCGGCGGAAAATACAACCAGTGTGACTTACTTGCATTGAATCGAGTTAATACCGTAGATATTATGCAGTGCCCCAGCCTATCACATTGAAATTATGAACTCCGTGATTAGAATTGACATATATGTCATCATAACGATCTTAACGCACTAACGTATCTCTTTGAATGTGACAAGGTAAGGCGTGAAAACATAGGGTGCGTTCAGAAGACACAACCGTTGAGTGAGCGTTCTCTGAACGCACTCTGATCAGTGAGCGCCATTCAACATGTTTAATGAGCGGACGTCATTTTTCTGAGCGACTTTCAAGTACGCTCAGTGAGCACAACACGTTGCAACCAGTTAATATTTCAAATTCACGCATTTATATAGCGATGAGTGATAATATGTATGAAGTAATATACACCTATAATAATGCTTCCTACAGTATAATGGACACTGGAGAAACACACGAATTATTAAAAAATGGTTAGTATTAATTTAACAACTTATATATAGTATATATATAAGTACACTGTTTCAACTAACCTTATTAATATATTATACAATATATCTTATAGACTCAGCATTTTTTGAAGAGTACATAAAGAAAAACACGAGCGCACCTGTACTGTTATCGTTAAATGAATTAGAAAATACAGGTACATCATTTATATTTTTATATAATATTAAAAAAATATATTGTGGAGAAAGAGGGAAAAAGATTATTATATATGTTATATATGATACTTATTAAATGTACACGTATACTCATAATAGCTGATAGATGCTTCTGACAGACACACATATACATATATTATGTTACAATGGAATACGCAATAATATATTTTATTATTTTATTGTTATAGAACAGAATAGTTTCATATGGTCAACAAAATCAACCAAGCTCTTTCTCGAAGCATATTCTGAAAGAAAGTTACAATTTCGAGATCCCAAAGTAAAGAAAAAGCGATTGTGGCAAGAAATTGCACAAATATTTAAAATGCATGGTTATACAAACATAGATGAAGAGACATGAGATCGTAAAATGAGAAACATGAAGATATCTTATAAAACAATCAAAGAGAATAATAAGAAGACTAGTACCGGACGTGTGTCTTAAGATTACTTTGATATATTTGAAGATATTTTTGCCAATGATAAAACTATTAACCCTGATATATGTCAGGGTGACCGATAGGATTGTGTCAAAAGTAAACGGTTATATTTCTTTTCCTCGATTTCGGCGGTCATTTAACTGACTAGGTTCCGGTAGTAAAGGCCTGTCAATTTTATTTGAGCCACTGTTCAAGCTGATATGCGAGTATCAGAATGAACGCGCTAAGCATCGAAGAGAAGATCTTTCTTATAGAGTTCTTCTACAGTAGAGGCAAAAACTATGCTGAAACATATCGTGGATTCCGCAGTAAATATGGATCTAAAAAAGTTTCGAGCCAAACTATACTCAGAAGGTGTGTTTCCTCTCTGAAATCGCGCCATAACCTAATCTATCCTACACATTATGTTGGTGATCTGAGATTTTATTCATTTTTCGATATTTTTTCGCAGCATTATTGATAATTTTATTATTCATTGCACTTTGAATGATCGTAGACATGATTTACCCGGCCTATCTCGTACTGTTACAACAGAAGAAGAAATTGATGAAGTTAGAGAATATTTTGAAGTAAATCCAAATTCCTCGATTCGGAAAGCTGCTCAAGTCATGAATTTGAAGCGAGAAACTCTCCGAAAGATTGTGAAAGACATCATCAAACCGCATCCATACAAAATCACTACACATCAGTTACTGACAAAAAATGCGATGAAAAAACGAGTTGAGTTTTGCAAGGTGATAACAGACATGTTTGAGAATGAGGAACTCGATGGAAAACAGATTATTTTTATTGATGAAGCTCATTTTTGGTTGAACGGATATGTCAACAAACAAAATTATTGGTTTTGGGGAAAAGAAAATCTGAATGTATCGAATGCCGTTCCTCTTTACCCCTAAAAAGTCTCCGCGTGGGCTGCGATTTCTGTAAAAGGAGTCTATTTGCAATTTTTTAAAGGGACCGTTAACGGTGAAAGTTACAGAGAATTGTTGGAGACTAAATTCTTTTCTCATGCAAAAAAACGAGGATTAGTAAAGATATTTTATTTTATGCAAAATGGCGCGACTCCACACCGTACTCGCGATGTGTTCGAATCAATAAATAAAGTGTATGGCAGCAGGGTGATTGGATTAGAATATCCGAAATTTGCTCACGGAGGTCTGGAATGGCCTCCTTATTCACCTGATTTTAACCCGTGCGATTTTTTCCTCTGGGGATACCTTAAGAGGATGCCGGATTACCGACAGAATGCGAATATTAGTTAAAATGCAAAATCTTTTTGTTGATTATAGATATGAACAAATCCTTTTCCACAATTAAGGTATACATAATAACGGAGTGCGGAGTTTAACATTTCATATGAAACGTAAAAAAATGAGAAAATTACAGTTTTGTTATCGGCTTCTGCCGTCAACATTTACTTAATAAACAAATTAATAATCTGCACGTGCCTAATGAGTAAACCCCGCACTCGGCATTTCATCAAAGAGTATAAGTAAACTTAGAAAAGTGAGTTTAGAAGCTTTATAAAAAGATTTTACGATGCAACACTTTCGTACATATGTGTGTGTGCGAGATCGAGGCTCAAGAGTAAAACAGAGCAGTAGATTAGTTGCCTAATGTCGCGAAAGACGGAGCTGCAATCTTACATGACAAGGACAGACATAATCGTACTATCTTTGTCTCTTTCATGCGTGTGAGAGTAATATACATGTACGCACTAACATTATTGCAGTATCTTTTCTCTCTCGATCATACGCTCTGTCTCTTTCTAATCGCTCGATCACTATGTATTACGTATCGCTTAGCTTCATGCTCCTCGCATATTCACTTACGCGTTCGCTCGCGCTTCTCTCTCTCTCTCTCTCCCTCTCTCTCTCCCCTCTCTCTCTCTTCCTCTCCCTCTCTCTTTCTTTCTCTCTCTCTCTCTTCTTTTTCTGCTCGTTCATTATTGTATTCTTTTATTCCCATTATTATATTCTTTTATTTGCTCAACTTTTATTCTTTCTATTCTCGTCTCCCTACATGAAAATAAATAAATTTATTTATTTATTTTTATTTTATACAGCATAAACGAGATATACAACACAAGTTATTTTCTTTTTTTATTTCACTATAGTTAATACAATACATAATTACGTTTCAGTATAGTTAAATACAACACATGCGCATACAAAAATACACACGCACACGCACATACATATTAGGTGTACAAATAAGTTTCCGCCGTTTGACAAAAGTTGGCGCCACCAGTAAGTTATGGTTAAAATTGTCAGATGTAAAACGTCCTTATCGTAAGATTGGACATCAGTCAATAACATAACCTTAAAATATTAGTGATTTTTTATCAGTATAATATATTTTTTTGTGTGCGAAAATGTCGAGTTTTGAGCCGAATAAGCGTCATTTGCGGGAACTTTTGATTTACTTCTTCAATTTGAAGAAATCTGCAGCTGAGGCGTATCGATTGCTTGTAGAAGCATATGGTGAGACTGCCTTAAGTAAGAGAAGTTGTCGTGAGTGGTTTCAAAAGTTTAAGAACGGTGAATTTGACATCGAAGACAAAGAACGTAGCGGAAGGCCGAAAGTGTATGAAGACGCGGAATTGGAAGCATTATTAGATCAAGATTCGTGCCAAACGCAAGAAGAACTTGCACTTACATTGGGAGTAACTCAACAAGCAATTTCACATCGGTTGAAATCATTGGGATTGATTTAAAAACAAGGAAATTGGGTTCCATATGAACTGACGCCGAGAAACGTTGAACGCCGATTGTTCACATGTGAAATGCTGCTTGCCAGGCATAAACGAAAGGGTTTTCTGCACCGTATAGTCACTGGTGATGAAAAATGGATCCACTATGATAATCCAAAAAGGAAAAAATCATGGGGACCACCTGGCCATGCTTCAACATCTACAGCTAAGCCAAATATTCATGGAAAAAAACTCTTGTTATGCATTTGGTGGGATCTGCTTGGTGTCTGTATTATGAGTTGCTCAAACCAAACGAAACCATTACTGGGGCTGTCTACCGAACACAATTGATGAGATTGAGTCGAGCACTCAAGGAAAAGCGCGCCCACTACTCCAGACACGACAAAGTTATTCTCCTGCCTGATAATGCTCGTCCATATGTTGCGGCGCCGGTCAAAACCTATTTGAAAACACTCAATTGGAAAGTTTTACCCCACCCGCCATATTCGCCAGACATTGTTCCTTCTGATTTCCACATGTTTAGATCGATGGCGCATGGCCTGTCTGAGCAACACTTCACATCATATGAAGATACCAAAAATTGGGTCGATTCGTGGATAGCATCAAAAGATGAAGCATTCTTCCGACGCGGTATCCGTATGCTGCCAGAAAGATGGGAAAAAGTAGTGGCAAGCGATGGACAATACCTCAAATAAAACATTAGGTTCCGTTCTTTCACAATGAATGCCCAATTTTTGATAAAAAACGGCGGAAACTTATTTGTACACCTAATAATACTTTTTTTATTTATAAAATATACAATATCTTATTTATGCTTTATAAAATAAAGATGAATAAATTATTTTATTATCATGTAGGAAAACAAGAATAGAAAGAATAAAAGTCGAACAAATAAAAGATTATAATAATGGGAATGAAAGAATACAATAAAGAACAAGCAGAGAAAGAGAGAGAGAGAGAGAGAGATAGAGAGAGAGCGAGTGAGGAGCAAGCAAGATAGCTAACATGAAAGACTTCCGAAGTCTCGCTCGCGAGGCTCGCTTTATCTGTAATCTTTGACGTATATATGTCATCTTATTATAGAAAATAAAATCTCTGTATTTCGCATTTTATATATCTGAAAATAATTGTAATGGATTAATTACATTTTTGCGATTAAAATGACACTAAATATGACATAAATCGGATTATTTTTAATGAAATAAGTAATCATAATTTTAATTACATAATTGATTAAAAATTATCCGGTTTATATCGTGTTTGGTATCATTTTAATCGGTAAAATATCATTAATTCATTGTAATTATTTTCGGATCAATAAGCGCAAAAAACAAAAATTTTACAGTAACGATATATAACGCGAGAGATTATAGATAAAGCGAGCCTCGCGAGCGAAACTTCGGAAATCTTTCAGATTAGCTATCTCGCTTGCTCCTCATTCGTTCTCTCTCTCTCTCTCTTTCTCTGCTCGTTCATTATTGTATTCTTTTATTCCCATTATTATATTCTTTTATTTGCTCAACTTTTATTCTTTCGATTCTCGTCTCACTACATGAAAATAAATAAATTTATTTATTTATTTATATTTTATAAAGCATAAATGAGATACACAACAATAAGTTATTTTCTTTTTCTATTTACTATAATTAAATACAACACATGTACATACAAAAATACACATAATTAAATACTTTTTCTATTTATAAGATACACAATATCTCATTTATACTCTATAAAATAAAGATGAATAAATTAATAATTAAATTAATAATTATTATTATGTAGGAAGAATAAAAAGAATAAAAGTCGAATAAATAAGAGAATGCAATAAAAGAATGCAATAAAGAATGAGCAGAGAAAGAGAGAGAGAGAGAGAGAGAGAGAGCAGCGTGAATGAACGTGTAAACGAATGTGCGAGGAGCAGGATATATATATATATATATATATATATATATATATATATAGATATATATATATGTTTATAATCTTTATGACAATTTATTATTATTTATAGTTATGTTTAGTAATTTATAAATAAGAAAAGAAAATTTGATATATTTTATCCTCTTATGTTACCAAACATTTGCATATTTATATAAGCTTGCCTATATTTATAGAAAATAAACTTTTTCTAAAGCAAAAATTTAGAAATTTAATTTTTGTCGTAAAATATTTATAAATAATGGTTTTATGTATCGAATTAATTTTAATCAATATGAAAATAATTTTTTTGTTTGGTTAGAGAATATTCGTTTATAAAGATGCGCATTTGTTTTTATTATTACGCGATATTTGTAGCATGCATGTATGTAAATATATATGTATGTATCGGGGAATAAGTCGACTATACCATGCACACACACATGCAGGCAGGCACACGCAATCATATCAGTGCGCGGCAGATACTCAGTCTCACAAGGGGAAAGCACGGGTTGGGAATTTCAGTTTGGGATCAGCCTTCGTGTGGTGGTAGTGTACCCTTAGAGTGTAAATATATTACAGTCATAGGGCGCACTATCCAGCCAATTCTGAGAAAAAGCGTCTTAAAGTTTTCCAAGTAGCTTATACATAAGAAAGTTTTCTCACCTTTCAAGCGGCCGTCTGGCTAAGGCGGTAGCGTGTCCGACTCGCATGCCCGTAGTCGCAGGTTCGATCCTTATGACTTGATCTTTTTTCTTTTTTTTCGTCCGAATAATCATCCAATAAATATTTTTTTACTTCTAATTAAAAATTTATTCATTTACAAGTTATTTTATTGAAAAAAATAGAAATTTTTAACATTTGTCTTTAAACACTCTTTTTAACTTTTTTTTATTCATCCATAAATTTTTTACAAATTTTTACATTACTTTTCTGACATATTTTAATTTTAATTTTAATTTTAATTTTAATTTTTTTTTATATTTTTATTTTTATTCTTACCTACACTTTCTTGTACACACACTCTGTTCACTGTGTATATACTTTTGTATTAGGTATATCTTTTATATTGAAAAATCGTATAAATATTTACAAATAAAAATATGTCAGAAAAGTAATGTAAAGATTTGTAAAAATTTTGTGGATGAATAAAAAGAAAGTTAAAAAGAGTTTAAAGACAAATGTTAAAAATTTCTATTTTTTCAATAAAATAACTTGTAAATGAATAAATTTTTAATTAGAAGTAAAAAATATATTAATTGGATGATTATTCGGACGAAGAAAAAGAAAAAAATCAAGTTATAAGGATCGATCTTGCGACTACGGGCATGCGAGTCAGACACGCTACCGCCTTAGTCAGACGGCCGCTTGAAAGGTGACAAAACTTTCTTATGTATAAGCTACTTGGAAAACTTTAAAACGCTTTTTCTCGGAATTGGCTGGATAGTGCGCCCTATGACTGTAATATATTTACACCCTAAGGCTACACTACCACCACACGAAGGCTGATCCCAAACTGAATTTCCCAACCCGTGCCTTCTCCTTGTCAGTGGTAAGAGCAGTTGCCCGGAAAGTGAAAGACTCGGGTTCGATTCCCGATTCAGCCACTTGTACCTCGCATATTTTTTCAGATCCGCAAATGTTGTTTTCTAACAATTATTTGTCGGGCTGAGAGAGTATGTAAATGCCCTACACAGATACGACAGTGCCGCTGCCACGGAAGAGATGGATACTCGGTTCGTGCCTCCTGCCGCCTTAAGTCCCCCCGTCACTTCAAGAAAGTAACGATGATAATGTCATGATTTACGAAGAATATATGTTATGGCTAAAAAATAATTGTAGACCATGGCAGATAGTGACTAACAAGGAGATGACGCCAATTGAAAAATCAATTTTCGAACGAGTCATAGCTCGTTCGATAGGTTGTAAGTAGAGGATAAAAACCCTAAAGGGGTTTGAGTGAATGAGCTTTTGTTTAGGAGAAATCGCTATGCAAAATTTGGTTCACGAAGCTGCGCCGCACATGAACAGAAAATTTACACTCGTTTTCAGTGAGGCGGCGTAGCTGACATGAGATGACTGTGGCTCCCGTCCCCGTGCTTTTTATGCCGGCGGCGAACGTTCGAGTCCCACCGACGACTGTTTCGCTTCATGTTCGCTTCATGTCGCGCACACATGTATACGTACTCAGATACACACACACGCATCCGCACGCATGTACACGCAAACGCTTACACACACATTCACTAGCTTGGCATCTCCCGACTGCTCTTATAAAATATGCAATTAATAATTAGTGTAATAAGAAAGTATAATTTATTATTAGTTAATTCTAAAATCTTATTACTAGTTAATCTAAAATTAGAACTCTTTTTAAATCATATAGTACAAAACATGTGATAAGAATAAATTCAAACAAATAATTCAAAGAACTATTTAATAATTCAAATAAACATGTTATAAGAATAAATTCAAACAAATAATAAACTCAAATAATAATTAATAATTAAAATAAACATGTTATAAACAATAATTAATAATTAAATAAACATGTTATGAGAATAAATTCAAATTAACAATAAATAATACTTCGAATAAACTTATTTGTGTGATTTCTTATACTTTATATGATACTAAATATGTAATAATAATAATATAATAATAGATATTATTTCAAAATCTTCTAAGCAAATTTTTTTATTTGAAATATTTTTTTATTTTATTTTTATATTATTTTTAAAAATGTTTTTTTAATAATTAAATATTGGGCTTTTGTTGGCAGCAGTCGGGGAGTGACTTTTTTTTTTAATTTTTTTAATTATTGTTTTATTTATTTTTGTTATATTATTTTTTTTATTGTTTTTTAATATAATTTTTTTTGTTTTTTTTTAAATTTAATTTTTTGTTATATTATTTTTTTCTATTGTTTTTTTAATTGTTTTGTTTGTGCCAACTGGTTTTCAGTGAAATTAAATTTATTTTTTAGTTTATTCATAAGAATATTTTGCATTTTTGTTTGTGCGGATCACTCCATTGCCAGACACACAACTCTTCTTGACTTATTTCAAAGACATCCATATTTTAATATCTTCTCAATAAAACGAACTATATAAGTGTTATTTAATATAATTATATATCTAACGAGCTAACTATATAACCTATATAACTGCAGTAATTTTCCGATTACGCAATCCCGTTCAACGCCGTTTTGTTTCAACGCTGTTTTATTTCAACGAGAATTTCTGCCACCTAGCGGCAGAATTAATTAATACAATACTTTTAAAAAATTTAAAAGATATCCTTTAATGAATTCGCCCGGTCAATCGCGACCGTGCACGGCTGATCCGGGCGCGCTCATCGAGTCATTGCCATGATTATATCATTCGTACCTTTCACATCTGCAAATATCTGCAAACGGGATTTTTACTAACTCTTAGGGAAGATCTTACAGAAAAGTTTTATCAAAAACAGAACCTGTCTATTGCTGTCTATCATTATAAAACATGTGTTGAAAATATGACCATTTTTCATATATGGATCTTCAAATCAGCTACGCATTCACGAACTGTTTAAAAAGCAGACATGTAAGTTGTTGATTTGCTTCTTTTCTTGTGGATTCTACACATAAATATGCAATAAATTCAATTTATTTATAAAATAATTCCCAATTAACTAATTTTTTAAAATAATTAGAACTTTATCATAATGTACACACACAAAAAATAATAAAAATATACGATTTTTTATATACAGAATTTTATTGAAATTTTCAAATACTTAATATGTTTAATGGTCATCAAATATTTTAGGATGTTATACAACAGGTTTCGTTCATTATTATGTAAAATAAAAATATTGTTAAAAACCTATTTTTGGCCGCAATTTCCCGATTTCTCCCACTGTGCGACGGCTGACGGGGCTCAGGCTTCGGGCAGAATGCACGTACCGATGCGTGTATGTCTGGACCTTGGCGGGACGGCTTGGTCTCTTTTTACGGGTGCGGCGGTCACGATCGAAAACCGGGTAAACGCCTGGTTAGTAGATCGGGGCAGAGATGTCCTTAAGCCGTCGCGCGGTCGGGGGGGGGGGGGTTGGGTTTGTCCCAAAGTGATCACGCGTGCGCTAGTGCGCAAACCCAGGGGAGCGGGTCTCCTGGGCTGGCTGACCAGAGGAAGAGGGACCCATAGCTTGGCTCAAATCCCGAATCTGAAGGTAAAAACAGCCGAAACGCTTCTCCCTTCTGGAAGAGCGTTTACGGGGAGCAGCGTCATGGGGGAGTCTGGCCCTGGGTCAGACGAGCCTTTCCGGGAGCAGCAGTCCTCCTTGCTAGGTTAACTAAAAGCTCCGCGATGGGAGTCCGGGTAGGTGGCTGTCATGGCATGTGTCTCGGAAGGGGCGCATGAGATGGCAATATTCAGGGTCATGCCTTCCTGCAAATTTGTGGCACACAGTGGAAACGATGGATGGCTGACGGATCGCTGATCCCGATTCCACACATCGTACGAACAGGGGTCCGCTTTCCCCCTCGTATAAAAACGCGGAGGCGGGGACACGGGTAGGAACGATAGATGGCGGAAGGAATCAACCCTCGAGTCTTTGCGCCTTGGGTCCTGATGCCACACATCGTACAAACAGGGGTCTGCCTTCCCCCTCGTATAAAAACGCGGAGGCAGCCGGGACAGGGATATTTCAGCATGGCAAACATCCTTAGAAATGGCGTGGCCTGACCGATGGGAGGGTACGTGCCTGCGCGAGTCGACCCCCTTGAATTTTCAATAGGCGAGAGGCGACGCCTTTCCCCTGTTTTGCCAGGGGAGGAGGATCCTACGGGGGGCTCGTTGCGGGTGGCGGCCTGACTGCCAACACAGGCGTCCGTCTAGTGAGGGTCTGCCTCACCTCATTATAAACAATTGGAGGCAGACCGAGGATGGCGGGCTCTCCGTACCAGAGCGGGGATGGTACCGCATGTGCTCAGGCCCCCCGCGAACAGAGGGGGGTCACGGGATAAGCGGCCTGAGCCAAGGGACCTTTTACAGTTTAGCTTAGTTAAGTGGGTAAAACGGGCCGGTGGCGAGGTGTCATACCGTGGGACGCAGATATTCACAGGCCATGGATGCTTTGGGGCCTTTCTGCATCGCATCGGGCGCGAAGACAGCGCACGCTGCCACTATTGTGACAGGGACGAGGACACGGCGCAGCACACGTTGGAAGTTTGTCCAGTGGACAGAGGAGCGTCGTGTCCTTGTCCAGAGAATCGGCGGAGATGACCTCTCGCTCCCGGGCATCATAGCGGCGATGCTCGAGAGCGCGGGGTCCTGCAGATCTCCTGCTTCTGCGAAGCGGTTATGCTGCGGAAGGAGGAGGCTGAAAAGGAGAGGGAGCGGGCCCCAGGCGGACGACGGGGACCGCTCCGACAGGACGGTGCGGCGAATAGCGGGAGGGCGCGGAGAGAGCCTTCGGGCCGGATCCGTTGCCCCCCGGGGCCGCGGTGGCGCGAGAAACCGCGCCAACATGCCCCCGGGGGGGGGGGTCAACGGGAGACGTACATCCCAGAGACCCCCCCAGCCGCGTGGAAGCGCACGCTAGGCTAGTTGTACCCGGTCCCTATCAACCCCGCTCGCGATTGCGCTGGGCCGCTTTGCGACCGCTCGGGGGGAGGGGGGACGCTCCGTAATTCGTCCGGGGCGCCCCTCGCCGAGTCGGGCCCGGCCACGCCTCCCCGTCAACACCAATGGGAGGCGGCCGAGGGGGGCGGTGGTCCCCCCCTCATCGAAAGGAGCAGAAGTCCCGATAGCCGGGACACTCGACTGGGCAACACCAATTCCCACCCCAGTGGGATAGGCTCGCGGACGAGGGTCCCCCCTGAAGTAGTGCAAACGCCAGATTCCAGGGGGGCCCTATATCTCGTCCGGGACTAGGCCACCCGAAGGGGTTTTAGTGGATAGTCCCCGGACCGCTTGATTAGGTTCGGGATGAGTCCCACATAACCCTATCGAGGCGGGGTATGTGTAAAGGCATTTCCCCTCCGTAACAAAAAAAGGTAGTGAGGGCAAAAGAAAATAACAATAATGTGGTGATATAAGAGAATTTATAACGACCGAACGACACAACGTGAGTGCGTCTCGATGGGGCAAGTGTAATGTACTAACTGAAGAAGAACAAAAGATAAAAAAAGGGGAGGATACACACATCGAGCCGAGAAAGCGCGATAGTCTCTGAAACGCGATTAGAAAGCTCTCCTATAGATGTCGCGACGGGAATTGCCGTATTAGATATTATTCCGAACACATCTAAACTGAAGAACGATTTCAATAATGTCTTTACACTTGGTCAGATAGTCTTCTTTCACAATGATATATGGCTTTACTTCTTATATAGTCTTTATATAAATATTTATATTTCGATAGATGGTGTGAAAATTTTAACTTTATTATTGATGCCTCATTTGTTCCTTGTGAACACAATAAGAAATGGCAAAGCACGAAATTGGAGACCCTCTAGAAAAGAATTTCAAGAACGATTTCTTTTGCATGTAAACGTAAGAATAAAAGTGAAAATTATAATAATTTACAAAAATACAAAGCATAGTGATTGACAAGAGCAATTTTATGAGAGCACAAATCCATTATGTTACAGCTGAAGAAAGGCGATGATTATTTATCAATAACTGCACCTCTTTTCTATCGAACAATTACTATTTATCGCGCAATTCAGTTCTTTTCAGCAGAAACATATTGAAATATCAATCAATGTATCAATCCATATTTCATGCCAATCACTGTGCCCTTTGTTCTAATTGTAAGCATATTTTATCATAAAATTAATTTTTAACATTGAAATAAAAATATAATAATATATTCCAAACACAATCGCAGATCTTGAAACAAGATTGCAGGAGTGAACAACAAAATTACAATCATTTTGTCAGCCCTCACAACCTGTTGCAGTGATAATCGGCCCTTCTTTTGACGAAATCAAGAAGTGTTTTGTTGTCATTAATACATTCAGATATGAAGTGGAAACACCGCTAAAAAGCCGTGGAGCTTATCTTCAAATTATGCTTTAAACTTTCGATATTCCTTAAAAGTAGGGATGTCCCAGTTGCCGATTTTTTTTCTAAAGAATCTATTTTTCGGATCGATTCAGATCGCCAGGTCAAGAATCGATTCACGAACAGATCGGACCTAAAAAACTCGATTCGGATAAGATCGATTCAAAATCGTACATAGAAAAAAAAATTTTTTAAACTGCATATTTATACGAATGAATGATAAAACAGATATAGAAAGTAGGAGAAACCGGAGATAATTCAAACTGACATCTATACGCTTTGAAAAATTAGCTTAATTATTAAAAACAAAATGAAAAGATTATAAATAATATAGTGTAGTTATAAATAATACAGTTTAATTAATATCCCAGTATTATTCTTCTAATGATTTTAGAAAAATTAATTTTCGTAGTCTTTCTCCCGATAATCTATTTCTGCTTGGCGTAACAATATTACCAGCTACGGAAAACAGCCGCTCGGATGGCACTGAGGTACCTACAATACACATATATTTATATGCTATCTTAGATATTTTTTTATACATTGTGTCCTTGTGATTGCACCAATATTTTATTGGATCACATTTTTTCAGATCTTCCACAGGCTGGCTTAAATAATTTTTTAAATTGACACCAATTATATTTCGATTTGTTTCTTGTTTTGGATACTTTTCTTTCACCAATGTCGTATGGAATCTCCAAATATTACCAGCTAATTTTGCATCTTCTACATCGAGAGATCTTGCTGATTCATCTAGTGGTAATAACTGCTCAGTTTCAATTTCAGTTTCAACAGCAGACAGCATTAATATTAATTTAGATATTGTTTGAGAACAAGCTATTCTATCAATAAAATAAATTTTTTTGAAACGTGGATTTAGTAAAGTTGAAATGGCTGAAAAATGCACTTGTTCAATGGCTCCAAATCTTTTGTGAATTTCATTTATTATAATGGTTTTTGTCTTATAACCAAATGTTGTATTGGGTTGAATAGCTTCTATAGATTTGTTTAAGCAGTATACCATTGGTATAATTTTGTTGCTGATCACATAATTTTCTCCCGAAACTTCTTTTGTGAGTACCTCCAAAGGTACCTCTATAAATTTGTATGAGGTCTTTGAGAGCATCTAATTATGCAGCAGTTAACATAAAAAGAGCTTTGGAACTACTCGAAAGTATTGGAGCAATTTTATCTGCTAATTTCACAAATCTCTCTAGTTGGTAATAGGTAGAATTCCATCTAGTACAAACAGATTGTATCAATTTCAATGGGGTTTGTACGTTTTGTACCTTACACAATTGATCAGAAGCCTGCATACTATGTTTGCAATATTTTACAATTTTTTTACAAATCCCAGCAGTACTTTGACATCATTTAAACCATCTTTTTCATCAAAAGGCTTATTGGCCACTAAATTTAATGTATGGGCAAAACATGGCTAGTGTTTATTTTTGCCATATAAATCTATCACTGTTTTAACAATGTTAGATCCATTGTCCGTCACTACAGCACTAATCTTCTCTGGTGTTATGTTTCAGTTACAGCAGATATTTTGAAAAACTGTATTTAAATACTCATTGTCAGCATTATGCTATTCTTCAAGTTCCGTAATACCAAACATAATGGATTGCAATTTTTCTTCATCAATAAAATGACCAGTCAAACCAAGATAGCTCTTCGTATTCAAAGTGTCTGTCCAAATATCGATAGTCAAAGACAGCATTAATTTCCTTAATTTTTTCTTTAATTTTTAGGGATAATAAATCATATTTTACATCAATCATTTGAGTAACAGTCATGCGACTAGGAATGGTGAAACTAAAGGATGACGTTCACATACACGTTGGAGAGAGATAGCGCACAGGTATGAGAGAGAGAGAGAGATAGCGTTCGCATGCACTTGAGAGAAGGATAGCGCACGAGTAAGAAAAGGATGACATTCGCATGCACGTGGACTTGGGAGAGAGAGAGAGAGATAGCGCGAGGCATGCATGAGTAGGAAAAGGAAAGAAGAAGGCGCAGAAATAATTGACATTTTTTATATATATAATAATAATAATGTTCATTCAAAAATTTGTGTGTGTGTGTGTGTAAAATATAAAATAATAATAATAATAATAATATATAATATATAATAATATGTTAGGGTGACGCTCCATCTGAAACAGAAAAGAAATATTATTAATATAAATTTAATTTTTAATATTTAACATATTACGAATCATAAAAAAAAGATACTCACAATCAAGCCTTCGACCTCTTGCACGGAGGCTCGTCGCAAAATTCCTCTACGTCCTTCTCGTAGGGTTCAAGCCCGAAGAGACGTCTCAGGTCTAAATAGAGACCGTCGGGGTTGTCCTCCCATACGTCCTCGCGGAACTCGCGCTCGCGTCGTCGCAGCGCTTGAACTAGTCGCCGGTGTTCATAATTCATGAAGCCGGGAATTTCTATGTCGCTCGTGACATCGTACTATAAATCAAAATTATAATATATTATAATATACTATACATAGTTAATGTAACATAAAATAAAAAATGCTACTTACTTTCTGGTATACTACTAGATTCAATAGGGCTCTCAACAGCCCCATCGCCAAATCCTGTGTCCACCATGACGCAATCCATCGACACCGACACAACACCGTTTCGATTAATGACGGCATTTTCGAACACTTTAAACACGCTTTTCGTCACTCACTGCTCGAAACGTTATGACAGCCACGACAGGGTAGACATTGTCTCGATTAAACATTTTAAAGTAGGAGATGTATCACTTACAAGGAACGCTTGCCTTCTACATTTGATAAAAAGACGAAAGTTAGCATGTTTCCGCGGACAACTATCTATAAGTCTTTTTAATATGAATGTATTATTATAATATGTAAACCGCTATTAAGCTACTATCGAACGGCTATCGAACAGCTTTGAACGGCTATCGAACAGCTTCGAACAGCTATTGAACAGCTTTGAACAGCTATCGAACGGCAATTGAACAGCTTTTAACAGCAATCGAACGGCTATCGAACAGCTTTGAACCATTACCAAACGACAAATTAATTATTACTTTAATAATTTTATGTCTAGACATGTAACGTCTATATTTTAATTAAATGGCTGTCGCCGCTATCTAACGTCACGTACTGAAATTTAATACTCGCATATTGCGATAAGAAAGAGGAAAAGGGAAGAATAAAAGAGAATAAAAATATATTTTAACAATAGTTTATTCTAAATAATGTTTGCGTGGATCTTTATGATGATTCATCCACCAATTGAATATTTTAAATACATTTTGTAAAGCGCAATTTTTTAAATGTTTTTCACAGCGCATAGTATCAGTAACATCTAGCTTATTTAACGAAGTGATATCTTCATAATCCACACCCAAGGTCTCAATAATAACGTCGTTTCTTACATCATCGTCAAGTATATCGGCCAGCCATTCTCGTTTTTCGTGTCCTTTAACGTACACGATAGGAGATGCTCCATCTTCCTCTTCCGTCGCGCCCTTCACAGCTCTCGTAATCAAACGCATAGCGAAGCTGTATGGAACGTTTCCATCCTCCCGTTGAAGTCCATGGTGATGTCCGATTAGCCATGAAGCTTGACATCTCTCAGATTTTGTAAGCGCACGCCATGGTACGGGACTTGCAAAAAAGTAATAAGAGAGAACAAATCCATTTCTCAGTATCGCTACTTCCTTCACGATAAAGTTTTGCCCAATAATGAATTCTTGCAGATCCACAAACGTTGGCGTGATTATGCTGATGATATTACAGTACGATTGCAAGAATGATATACGACTGTTGTCGATCGTCAAAATCTCAATCTTTATATATTTTGACATTGGAGGGGATATTTGCTGATTTAGGTAATTTTACGGACTACGTGGTCAATGAGCAATATTCGACAACGCGATCGTGCAATATGAGACAATAGGCGGTAGTATTTGCTGGTATATCCTCCTTGCACTCAAACTCTAATTTCACGTCCACGGTGGAATTTTTGAGACTTGTTATGTCGCGAGCAATCCATAACCGCGAGAGGACCGCAATGTAGAAATTTTGAAATGTTTAATAGCACATCATCATTATCACATCCGTAATAAGATTTGCGAAAACGAGAGTACATATCGAACAAAAGGGCGAATCTATTTTTATCGAAATCTAAATTCAAATTATCGTATGGATAAAATTCCGAGTTTAGATAAAGTTTAACATTGGTCAATTTACAGTCGCCGAATGTAGTAATATCTTTTGACACAGCATTTTTTCTGCCAGTCTGCAGCGCAAAGATCACGTATCGCGGCTTCTCCAGCTGAGAGGCGGCTTTCGCGGTCCACGAATGCTTGGTCGTATTATGCAATAAAGGAAATTCGTATAAATCCCAAGAGCGAAAACTCATATTCAAGTATCGCCCACTTTCCAACGCGCGCAGCAAGGATAGTTTATTGACCTAGCTCAATATTACATGTGGCATGCGCCATTGTATCTTGAATAATTCGATATCAGCTTCAGTCGAAGCATTTCCAAATATGCAATTGTTGTCATTGCGCGAACGTTTCAGAATTAATTCGTGACGAGCGTTAATCACAACTCGCTTATAATCTTCGCAAAAACCCAATAGTATGTTTAGCGGCCCGCAAAAATTGAAGTAAGCTTCAACAGCATTATGCGACATATTCCACGCAGCATTTTCCAAGATTTTACCTTTCTCGGTTGTTAGAGAGACATAGTTTTTAATCGTGGAAGTTATTTCAACGTTTCTGTTGCGGTCAATCTCCACACCGTCGAGTTCATATCGAAGTTCATCAAACATAAACGCGACACAATTGTTTCCCAATACCACTCTTGCCCCTTCATCTACTTTACGCACCTTCAACTTTCCCTCAACGTATAGAAAACTTTCACATGGAAACGTGTACAAATCTTGATGTTCTATCGGTATCCGTATCTCGTCGCTATATCCAAGCGTTGTGTTGGCGTATGGATTGTACGTATGAGTCTCAATCTTGACGATACGATCGTCAAAGATCGGCTCGCGTCCGATATTCAAGATGTCAATCATATTGTTCAAGTATTTCGTACGACGAATCCCAATGATTTTAAAAATTCGCGATTCAACGCGCTGAGCTTCTTTTTAGCGTAACCAGATATCTGATTATTGTCACCGCAGTCACTCGCCTTCTCGCAAAAATATTGTCCCTCGTAAAGATATTGTCTCTCGTCTGCTCCGTGCTTTCGTTCAACACAAGCATTTCATTTGTCAGATGCTTTATTTTTGCCGCCGCCGTACATGCAATCTTGCGGTAATTTCTTCTCCTCGAAATTCGAGCAAATGTCCTTCTTGATCAAAAATGCGTATCGTTAAATCAGTAATGCTCCGTGCGACGATCGGTATATAAATGATCTGTGCTGGCGTTTCCGATATCTTATATCCTGGCGGCACGCTCGGTGAAAATTCATGTATCGTGTGTACGCGCTTGGTACTGCTGAACGCGCCAGTAGTTATGCTGCATTCTATACAAATAATATTTATGTTAATAATATTTATCGGTACATCCGATTCGTACCATTTCCCAGGTTGTAATATACAATTCGATGAGAATTCCAACAACGATCCAACGTTGTCTGATATACTAAAATTTATTCTATAGACATACTTGATTTCACTCTTTAGCGTATTATGATTAGCGCAAAGCATTATTGGATATTCATCCTATTCTTCGATATTATCTTCGTCATCAACAATATCATTAGAATCAACTACGCGTCGATGTCGTAAAATTGCACGTCGGAGATATTCGTTTATAGCGTGTAATTCATCGGGATCCCTCGGGAATAGTAATTTCCTTGTCGTCGTTATCAAAGTAAAATTTATTATTCCAAGAATTCACGTTCGATATCGTATGATAAGTTTTAAAGTCCGTTAAACCAAGCTCGTAATCGTCATCGTTTAAATCTATAGCCAGAAAGTAGCTTACCGCAAGAACACTACTCTTGCCAGTCAAAGTAAGTGTGAGTGACATGCTGGAAAACTGTCGAACGAATACTGAGTCGCGACGGTGAATTGTCAGGCTTTAAATTCATATCGATCATCAACCGTTTGAAGAAATCGAAGACACAATTGTCCACAAATACTTTGATTATAATTTTGATAGGACGTGTGATTGTATTCTACATTTGCAACAGTCTGTCCAAAATATCGCACTAATTCCTTGGGTGGTCGAAGATTTCCAAAACTATCGAAATATACTACACGATCTCCCCTCTTTGCATACGCAACCCAATAAGTACCGGAACCATCGACGTCATCCAAATTGACGATACCGCTCTCATTTCGTCGTACACCGTTTATCGGTAAATTATTGCGCATGAAAACGCCTCTAAAAAATGGTTTACGCATACGTCTTGCAAGTTGTTCCAATTGTACATTGGTTGTTACACCGGCAGGTATTTTTATCGTTATTTTGACGTTTTGTTTTTTTTTCTTAGCCGCTGTTGAAAACTTTCGTCCACTCTTGTATGGAGCGAGATAAAGTCCGTGACCTTCCATGGCGCGATTATGACATTGCATTTCTTCGTGCTGACGTTGCGCCGCCTTGCTATCGTTCACCGCCTTCGTGATTCCCGCTGCTCCGCCAGCCAACGAACCAAAAACTCCCAATAATGGTAAAATTGGTAAGATACCACCGCGTTTCGCTAAAGTAAGTATTCGTTTTTCCACAGTCTTTTTTTCATCGATGATTTTTTTGTTTTCATCGACGATTTTTTTGTTTTCATCCCCATACCGAATTTTGTCTTTGTTTTCATAGCTGTCCAAATAGCTGTAGCGGCTGCTTTTTCGCCAAGAGTCGAATCTCTCGCGGTAATACGTGTTCGCGCTTTCGTGCCGAGTATATTATCAGCAACGTGCCGTTGACCGAGATCATTGCTTCGGGAATAAGTTATGTGGTGCTCGCGACACGCGGCATCCAATGGATTGATACCTCGATCGCCTCTAGCCAATCGCGTTTCTAAATGAGTTCCCGGTCTGCAAAACTGATAACATGGAATATGTAATTCGATAGGAAGTGCGTTTATCGCACGATTTAACAAACCGCTACCTTTTATAATTTTTGCTGGCATTTGCCACAATTTTCTATTAACGGTGTTGGACCGTCGAAATGTGTTTGCTGCCACGACAAATTATAATGTCGCGTGCATCGACGATACTGTTGAACCTCTGAGTCAGCTTTTATATGTTCGGAAAGCTTGTCCCACAATTGTTCCACGTAACTATCAAAGTCTCGCAGTAAAACAATCTTGGGGATAATCTGTAACTGCTCGGTGGTAAGATCGAGAATATTGCTGTTAACCGATAGAAGTAGAAACATTTTTGAGACTGAGCGGCTTCGATTCGGTGCATCTCTATAAATAGAGCCCCGATGACTCGTTCTCCAAAAATCTGATTATTCGCGAGAGCAAACATGCGGTTCGTGCGACAAGCGACAATAATCAAAGTAAGACGCTATAGGGCTTATAGCCCGTTCGGCATAACTTTCTGCTGCCATCTATATTGCGCGCGCAGCGGTTGTCTCGTTGTCTGCCAACTCGACAACAGCGCCTTCATTTGCTAATCACTTGGCAACCTATGTTTGTTTGTGTTGTGATGCAACCATGGGTTGTTATGGGTTCGAGATACGGAAGAGCGAGTTGAGACGCGACTCGTGTTCCGGCTTTCATACAGATTAGACCGTTTACTTATTTTTCCGTGCGTTCTTCCTCGCTATCCGCGTGAGCGTCCGTTAAGTATTTAATACGCGAGATCCAATCGATACAGTAATACAGTTGTGATACAAACATTGTTTGTTTAATAAAATAACCAGTTCTATCAAATTCCTTTGCGCCCTTTCCCCTGACTCTAAAACCCTTGTAACCCCTCGGTCACCCCCACAAAAGTGACAAATTCTAACGATAAAGCACAAGTAATGTCCGGGAAAGAAATGCGCAAGCATGAAAACATGTTGCCGACTACTATACGCGGTATTATTTGCGGTCCTTCGAATTTCGGTAAGAGTAACATGTTGATAAATTTGATAGAAAGTCCATACGGTGTATGTTTCGAGAATGTGTACGTATACTCGAAATCGCTTCAACAACCGAAATATCGATACTTGGAAAATTTGCTATCACCGATTGATGAAATTGGTTATTTTACATTCTCTAATAATAGTGACGTTATTCCACCGAGCGAGGCGCTTCCGAATTCCATTTTTATCTTCGACGACGTGACGTGCGATAAGCAAGATACGATAAGAAAGTACTTTGCAATGGGTCGACACTCGAACTCGAGCGTCGACTGTTTCTATCTCTGTCAAACGTATGCCAAGATACCCAAGCATCTTATACAGGACAATGCAAATTTACTGATTTTATTTAAACAAGATGGTACAAGCTTAAAACATGTATACAACGATCATGTAAATACTGACATGTCTTACGACGATTTTCGCGCATTCTGTCAGAAATGTTGGCAACACATGTATGGATTTGTAGTGATTGATAAAAACAGTTTGCAGACTAATGGACGATATCGAAAAGGATTTAACGATTTTGCAATACCGTAAAGTGGTTAGACGCTATTGATACATCGATCGAGCAACGTCTAAAAATTTTCGTCCGAGCACAACATGACGACGATGATTGACATTGACGATCGTGAGAAAATCGTGAGAGAGATTGTAAAAACGAGCGAATCAATCCGCAAAAAATATCATTCTTTAAAAACTGGTCAAATGGAGGAAGACGTCGCATTGGAGAGGCACTTTAAACCAATTATCGAACATCTAAAACAACTTGTCGAAAATACAATCAATGTGGAATCTAATGAAGCGAAAATAGAACCATCGAGTATGCTCGAAGACAAGCATCTAAAAAGAGAGTCAAAGTATGGAACAAAGCGAACACGGTCAAATATATCATTAAACGATTCGCTAACAACTTCTACTCCAAATCAATTAAAACGTAAGCGAATGAAACAAATCGAACCATCGAGTATGCTCAAAGACAAGCATCTGAAAAAAGAGTCAAAGTATGGAACAAAGCGAACACGGCCAAATATATCATTAAACGATTCGCTAATAACTTCTAGTCCATATCAATCAAAACGTAAGCGAATGGAACAATTATCAAATGCTATTACTCCGATAAATACCGTACAACCAAGTCAAATATTGCACGAAAGACCGTCTCCATCCGTGGATGAAATTTTCGAAACCACGCCTGAAACGCTTGTGACGTCGGTTCAACGTCTATTACAAACGTCCAAGGATCAAAGTACATTGCGCGCACACTTGGGCCCACTAATGCAAAAATATGTGGGAGCTATTTTGAGTCAAGATAAAGATAACAATATGGATTATTTCTACGGTGTTAAATCTCGCAACGAAGGAATGATGATTGGTGATAAAATTTTTGATGTGGATAAAGATAGACAATATAATTATCGATGGAATAAGATACGTGAGAATACCAGGTCACTACGAGTTGATTTTCAACAGATCGCCCGACGGTGACGTATTATACTGGCAATGATAAAATTAAATACAAAAATATATTACAGGCGACAAATGCGCATAGACGTGGCAACAATATGTGTAATTGAGTATTAAGTAACAAGGGATACAAGTATAAAAATATAATAGCGTCATTAATCTATGGTAGAAAGGCTGGAAGAGGTATAAACATACCGTGCGCTATGACGTTAAACGATAATAAGATCGATTACGTGCATTGGAATGATCCCAACGAGTTGGTAGATCGCTTGCGATTGCTGGAAGCTTAGCTTCAAGCCGGCAACAATGCCCACGACAATGAAATATTATCAATTATTGAGGAACTTTGCAAAACTGGCCTTATTATAAATTAATCTATGCGTCGACGAAATGAGTTAGTCTGTCATTATTGTTTGTATCGAAATGTCGATTAATAAATTTTGATTATCGTTGGGCACACCGTACAACTCATACTTTCAATGGAATGGATTACTAAGAAATTACGTGCGCGATAACGCTCTGTGTCAGACAGCCTCCGGCTTTAACGCAAGGTCGCGCAAGATACGACGCGTAGCGCAACCGGAAGATGATACTGATGCCGCAAACAAACAGTACGTGGAAATAAGTGTCAAGCTTTAAGAAGATCGACAGTAAGAATTTGAGAAAAAAATAATCACGCTCGAGACGAATATGTAGACGCTACAAATAATGATGGATGAGATGTAGAAAATGTTTCGTTATGCAACTCACACCCAGACTACATCTGATTCAGTGCAGAAGAAAGATATATAAAAAATATATGTGGAGGAATTATTTCATTATTACGAATTATGCTTCGATCAAATATGCTACGAAAAACCTCTGAAAAACAGCTGCTCGTGGAAGAATTGCATGCTCCAGCGAGAAAAAATTTCCCACGTAAACGTGCCATAGTACGCGTATACGACGATCTGTGGCAGGCGGACGTGGTCAGGATGCGTCCATATGCATGATTCAACAAAGGCTACAACTACATACTCACAGTTATCGATGTGTTTAGCAAGTATGCTTGGGCTATACCGCTCAAGAGTAAGAGTGGAAACGAGATGTCGGAAACAATCGCAAAGATAATTCGAGACGATGGAAGATGCCCGAAAACTTTTCAAACCGACAGAGGAAAAGAATTTTACAACGCAAATATACAGAAACTCGTGAAGAAACACAGCATTAATCATTATTCGACGTACTCTGTCATGAAAGCCTTAGTCGTGGAACGATTCAACCGAACGTTAAAGAACAATATGTGGAAAATGTCGGCTCGTTGGAGAGTATAATGCGTGAAAACATCGCACTATCGGTATGAGACCTATCGATATTAACCCCGCGATCGCCGATAAACTTTTAAATACGGTATATAACAACGTAAAAATTGCGGCTGCCACAAAATTCAAAGTAGGCGATCCGGTACGCGTAAGTAAATGCAAGACCATCTTTAACAATGGTTACACGCCAAATTGGACGACTGAAATGTTTAAGATCGTTAAAGTACAGAAAACTAATCCCACGACCTATGTACTCGAAGATTCGCGCAGAAATCCCGTCGCCGGCGGATTTTACGAATACGAGTTACATCACGTTGCTAATCCCGACGTACATCTTGTGGAAAAGATGATACGCAAAAAGGGTGACAAGGTTTATGTGAAATGGCTGGGATTTGATGCTACACAAAACTCTTCGATAGATAAAAATAATATATTATAAATATGTTAACAATAATACATAATATTAAAGATATTTTACAAATATAATCAAAATTGTACACTTTATAAAATATAGATATAATTTACAATAAATATACGTAATTTTAATTTACAATAAATATACATATAATTTTAATTTACAATAAATATACGTAATTTTTATTTACAATAAATATACATGATTTTTATTTACAACGGTATTTTGTATTGTCCTCACGGTAGCGTGTTGGTGGTTTCGGGTATGATATACCGCTTATCATTGTACAGACTTACAGTAATTTTTGTCTCGCGAATAGTGTATACTTCGTGTAATTTACATCTTATACAAGACTGTTGACGCGTCATTTCAATCTCTTCGTTCAAATACCGCGTTTAATCGTCGAACGTTATCGTTCTCGCGACGACTCTTGACACCTTTTACCTTTTTCGTATCCTTCTTACCATTTACTCGCAACACGTACATTTTTGCCCTAAAGTCGACGAATTCGGTCATGATCGCGCCATTATTTTCATCCTTCATTAAAACCGGTATTTTTTTATTCGCGAGCGGTATACCGTACACATTGTCCACTGCATAATCGCTGATATCGAATCTGTCGACGTTGCGCTTTATATTCTCATATACATCTTCACACTCGATGTGATATATGAGACTGTCGGTGTCGGTGTACATGACTTTACATTTCTCTCGATACATAGGTATAATCGTGGTGAAACTCGTACAAACATGTCTTGGATATGTCGAGTATACACATATCCACGTAGATTGGTTTATTAAATTTAAATTTAACACAATGGACCTCGCTTTACAACTTGCAAAGTACATGCCCTAGTAACGACATGTATTGATCCGTGGTCAATCGGGACCGTGGTCAATATTAACGTGGTCAATATCAACGTGGTCAATCGGGACCGTGGTCAATATCAACGTGGTCAATCTCAACGTGGTCAATCGGGACCGTGGTCAATATCAACGTGGTCGATCGGGACCGTGGTCAATATTAACGTGGTCAATATTAACGTGGTCAATATCAATGTGGTCAATCGGGACCGTGGTCAATATCAACGTGGTCAATCGGGTCCTTGGTCAATTTGAACCGTGGTCAATCGGGACCGTGGTCAATCGGAACCGTGGTAAATATCAACGTGGTCAATCGCAACGTGGTCAATCTCAACATAGTCAAACGGGACGCTCCCAAATTTTTCCCATTCATCAGATGTTAAATTTACCATAAGGACATTAGCTGATAGAATAGTCTTTACATGTAGTGCTAAATTTTTAAGTTCTTCGTAGAACCATGACATGCAATCGGTACTGCGACGAGAATGATACGCGGATAACGAATTGTCGTACGAGCAATATACATAATATGCAATACTAGATATTTTATGATGTTGGTAATTTTTTTCTTCCTCCGTCTTCTCCAAAACGCACTCCAAGTCGGCGTATACGACGAAAGAAAGCCGCTCTTTCCGATTATAGTTGTTGAACTTGAGCCACTTGTCCTTATCGGTCGGTAATCGGATAGCGCACTCGTTCATCTTTCGACAGTCCATCGTATGTGATTATATCTTGTCATTCGAGTCAAAGTAGTGTAAACATCTGTAAAAGAAATAATTTTTTGTTCAATTATTTCTGCAATATATTTTATGAAATATATACGTACCGATCGCAGACATCTTTTTGGCCATTATATTTGCTCAATTGCGAGCTCACGAGGGGCGGGATAGATTCTTAATCCACGCGAAATGTCCAACGTTGTTGTCTTTCACGTACAGCAGGTTGACGTGTTTATCTCCCTTTAGCTCGCTCAGACGTATTGGAACAATGTTCTCTTTTTCGATACTATATACATTTATAGAGATATCGTTGGCAAGTTCGAATTTTTTGATTTGATTCACAGTCACTGGAAACTCAATGTCTCGGAGATTCAGTACTGTTGTATAATGAGGATATGGAGATTCCCGACCTACGTCCCTTTCAGCTGGACATAGAGCGGCGACCACAGACCATCAAAACACGCATTGTCTTTAGATTGTACATTAATCACCGCTCTCTTCATCATTATCGCGCGCGGTAATTTTATGTGACATCTCGCGCGCATAGGATTATATTTATTATATTTATTTATATTCACAATTAAATCGAGTATTCGCGACAATGCCCACCCGCTATCGCGTTCTTGAAATTCTTCGAGCGATGCTATACTGCGTTCACAGAGAGAACGACCTCGCTTCGCGCAGCTTTGGGCGGAGTGGGGATTAGGTGAGAGACTTCAGCGCGTTACTTCAATGCCGTATGCGTATCGATTGTATCACGTCTGTGATCCGCCCATAAAGCTCAAAAGAAATGTAATAATATTGAAAGCTTGAGTTATTCTCTATTAATCGAAATTTATTACTCTTTTTAATTAAATCGCGATATATCTATTATATTTATTTTTTCTTTTTGCAATCTAAAAATTATTAATAAAATTTAATTATATAATTAAATTTAAAATTATTATTGTAAATAAATAGATGTACTTATTAATTTTATTTTTATAAAATAAATTTTATTTAATATAAAGCTTTTAACATAAAAACAATACAATTTTTTTTTTCTCTGTGATCGACCATCAATCACTGTCATCAGTGTCGAAATCACTTTCACCGCCAACATTAATTATTAATGGTGGAATATTGTCTATCATTCTATCCGCTATTTCATCGATTTCCCAGAATTTTTTCTCTTCTTCTATAATGTGCCTAACAAAATTATTCCAATGTTCGGCTGTCACGCGCTCAACTTCTTGTTCGAGTAGTGTTTTTACGTTGTTGATCTTGAATGTATTGTTGTGGCTCTTTACATACCCTTTCACCATTGACCATACCATTTCGATAGGGTTAAGCTCACAATAATAAGGAGGCAGTCTGAGCACAGTTTTGTTATGTGTTTTCGCCGTCTCATCGATCACATATTTATTATAATTGTCCTTTATAACAGTGCTGGGATTTAGATGCAACTTTCGGCCGGATTTCTTGACTCACGCCTACGATCCCCCTCTTACTGCTCGCTCCTTAGCAACGCAGCGCCGAACGGCCGTAACTAAGGAGCGCGTCACTAGTCTCAGGAACGTGCGTGTCACAAATGTAGTAACGCAATAGCCTAGTGCCCTAGTAGCAAAACTGCTCATTAAAATTTTCTATTTAATACTTTATTTCTATTATTAATACTATTATTAATTCTATTATTTACTTCATTTCTATTATTAGTAACTATTATTACTATAGTTACTATAATAATAATAGTTACTAATAATAGAAATAATAGAAAAAAATTTTCTATTTAATACTTTATTTCTATTATTAATACTATTATTAATACTATTATTAATTCTATTATTAACTTCATTTCTATTATTAGTAACTGTTATTACTATAG
Organism: Formica aquilonia x Formica polyctena; assembly: GCA_907163055.1. Taxonomy (NCBI): domain Eukaryota; kingdom Metazoa; phylum Arthropoda; class Insecta; order Hymenoptera; family Formicidae; genus Formica; species Formica aquilonia x Formica polyctena. The sequence continues at coordinate 84,213 of CAJQTV010000415.1, forward strand.
TTACTATAGTAATAATAGAAATGAAGTTAATAATAGAATTAATAATAGTATTAATAATAGAAATAAAGTATTAAATATAAAATTTTAATGAGCAGTTTTGCTACTAGCGCACTAGGCTATTGCGTTATTACATTTGTGACACGCACGTTCCTGAGACTAGTGACGCGCTCCTTAGTTACGGCCGTTCGGCGCTGCGCTGCTAAGGAGCGAGCAGTAAGAGGGGGACCGTAGGCGTGAGTCAAGAAATCCGGCCGAAAGTTGCATCTAAATCCCAGCACTGCTTTATAAGATCAACAATTTGCAGGAGCTCAACCTTTAACATTGTTGTATCAGCGGTCTTGCCTTTGCTCTCTAACCATTCTGTTATTGCCGCTTTTTTCCATGAAGTGTTCGGTATTTTTTCCAACTTCATGGAATAATATGGAGTCTTGTCCATAACGATAACGGCGTTATCTTCAAGCGACGGTAAAATTTTCTCAAACCACTCAAGAAATGTGTCGCTATTCATTGCATCGTGGTAATCCGCAGTGTTCTTCTTAGATTCAAAACATAAAAGTCGGTCAGGTACGAAGCCGGCTGTACTGCCAATATGCAGGACAATCAATCGTTTGCCCTTCCCCGTAGGATTAGACGGGCCTGTGGACATTCCTCGAAGAAACGCATCCTTCTTGGATTTGATTGTAGAATCAATCCAAACCTTGGCAGAAACGTCACCTGCATTCACCCAAGTTTCATCCAGATAATATATCGGCCGACCCTCTTCTCGGAATTTTCTCACGGCTCTCAGATAGTTTTGCCGCCACAAAATTAGATCATCCCTTTCTGTAAGGATGCTATTACGACGTCGATTAATAAAAACAAAATTTAGCTCCGTCAACAATTTCCAAAAGTTCGTTCGCTTAAAATTTGGTAGGTTTTCGTCGTTATTCACGGCTCGGAGAACCTTCGCTAATGTGGGCAATTCTTTGTTCATGTAGAATTCATGAACTTTTCTTCTGATTGCATTTCTGTCACATTCGTCGTCTTTTTGGTTGCAGGTGATACGAGGTTTCTTTTTATTCGGAAATGTGACATTGCCAGTCCTCTCGTACTCCAGCAAGGTTTTTTTTATAGAAAATATTCCAATCCCGTCCTTTTAGATAATATTGCGTACGCTTTTTTTTACAAATTTCGGGACTTCTTCCTTCAAATCCTTGTACAAATTCACAATGAGGAGACGTTCACGTTTGTCAACGAGCTACAAAAAATTAAAAACGAAAATGTAACAAGGAACAATAAGCATTTCTTTAGGTTAGGTTGTGACCGGATTAAACACACGAGATGGAGAAAATTACAACAATTGCAGGTTTCCCTACCTTATTTAAACGGTCGCTTTACCGCTTACAGTTCGTTTTACCTCCAACAAACAAGGGATGCCCTTGGACGACGTCCCGTCAAGTCTGCCGTCGGACAGGTTGCACAGCGTCAGGATCACGCTGGTTTGAACGCCACTGCTTATCCGCTTGGCTGGTGAGGAATTATCCTTAATTCCTTTCTCCTTTTATGTTTCAGGTCGCCGTTGGATTCACCGGATCAACGCCCAAGGATGTTTGGACTTCCCGTTGTATGGAATTGCCTCGACGCCTCAAGAATACGTCGGAACGACGTTATTTGTGCAACGATATGTTGTTGGACAAATTATTTGTTTCTTAATTAATCCCTTCTGTTTTCTGTTTCAGGTCGCCGCTGGATTCGTCGGATCAACGCCCATGGATGTGTGGACTACGGCACTGCACGCCGCTAGATCGACTCTCATTCACAGGTAAGGGTTTTCAGGTGCAAGGTAATTAAATTACTTTTACACTACTTTTTGATTTATATATAAAAAGTATAAAATATATTTAAAATCAGCGCGTATAAACTGTCCACCGTTTCGCGAATCTCCACACTCCGGAGATATATCGCGTTTAAAATAAAACTGCCTTTATTATATTTACTGTCGCGAATCTTTTAGACGCACAAGAGTTTTTTTTATTCGCGGCTATCACATAAAAAACCCGTAAAGCCGTGTTATCACAGACGCTTCGAACTCGGGAAAAAGGCTCGTCCTTTTCCTTGCACGCTCGCGTATCTTTCCTAAGAAAGTTTTATCAACGCGTTATACAATGTACGTAATACTAGACTCTTTCTAAGATCTTTTGTACTCGGGGAAAAAAGGCCTCGAGTCTCGCTCCGCACAGCCTTTTATACCGTTCCCTCTCTTCAGGTTCTCCCGCTTTCGGGGTCCCCTCTCTTCTAAGAACACGCCCCCTGTGCGTGCGCGTGTCTTACGCTATACTCTGTGTACAGCTATAATATCTGTGCAGCTATACGAAGTGCTGCACTACGGGTGTCGATGTACAAAAATCGCTCGGATCGTATTTTCCTTAAAATCTACTAATGCGCTGTATACAAGGTGTCTTAAAATTATATTTACAAGTTCTCTTAAAACTATAGTTTAGTCTGCAAAAGTACAGTTGTACTGTACTTTTGGTGCAGTACTTTGGTTACTACACCTTTACACTTTTCATTGATTTACAATATAATTTCAGATTCTTCATCCCTTTTACCATTCGGGATGGTCTGGAGACTCTGGATTTGTTTCCCAGTGTCGTCTCGTCGGATATCTTGGCTTGGCTGGTTTTCGGGGCTGCAGGGCAGGTGGATTTCCTCCCCGGCTTCATTACCCCCTCCAAGGAGCTTTGCCGAGATTTTGGAGATCGGCGAAGTTCCTTTAAGTCTCGGGATGTGGATTTGCTGCTGGGTTACTAGGCTTCCAGGCTGGTTGATTACCTCCCCGGCTTCATTGCCCTTTCCAGAAAACTTTGTCGCGATTGTGGCGATCAGCAAAATTCTTTTAGGTCTCTGGATGCTGGTATTGAACTTATTGTCATCCGGATACTTTCTCTTCAACGATGACTCCCAAGAAAGGCTCTCTTCCTTAATTTGGGGATTGTTTATTTGCCAATTATTTTGTTTTGTGTTAACTTGATTAGCTGATAATAGTTCACATGTAGATTTAAATTTTTTGTATATTTGAGCTTTTATGCTGAGCTCGTTATTTTGTCCCGCTAGACTTTCACTTATTTCTAACTTATTTGCAATATTATAAAATGTTATATATGAGTGTTTATAATTTTTTAGTCTATTTACGCGAGGTTTCTTAAATCCTATGGTTTTCGCAAAATTTTTATTTTTTACATTATTACTTATAATTAAATCGTCTACCGGCGCTTTAATGTCTTTATCGCCGTTTGTCAATGTTTTCTCGCTTCGCTTGTTTAGATCTATCGATTGTACAATATTATCCTTAAAATCTAGACTGTCATAATTCTTTATCGCTTTTTTACATAGTTTATCCTCTATGATTTGCTTAGTACTAATTTGTGAGTTTTGAAGGGTTTGTTTATTAGTACAACTGTTTTGGTTATTACTAAGACTTATTTTATCGCTTAGTAAATTTTTCTTATTGCTATTTATTTCTGTTTTGCTTTTGTCTATATTGAGCATGTCAGCGCATGAATCTATGTTTTCGGTAATGTCAAATTGTATTAGATTTATTAGAAAATTTGTTTCACAAGAATTTGTTCTTTCTTTTGACTCTAGCATAGTTTTTTCTTGACTTCTACTTGTTTCTGAATTTATTTCTGAACGCAGATTCATATGCGTATTTCTATCGCGTATCATAAATTTATTTCTTTGTTTGCATGCGTTTTCGCATTCGTTTGTCGGAATGTTACTCGAATGCGAGTGTACAATTATTCTGTTTTTATTCTCGCGGTTTTTTTCTTCCGCGTCACTCGTATTAATTCTCGCTTTATCGCTGCTTAAAATTATTTCTCGCTTAACGTCTCTAATTTGAGTCTTTTCTGGCAAGTTTTCCTCGCTCGTTTTGTTCAATATGCTATTACTAAGCGGATTAAAAGTACTAGAGTTTCCCGCAATCGCTTTCACATCACTAATTACAGTTTTATATTTTTCAAGCGGATTTTCGCGTTTCTCAACAAGGAATTTAATTGCCGATCGCAAATCACACTTTCACTTTCACATATTGGATAGTGCTGCAACGTCTGGGTCATCGGTTGCTTTCGTCCTTCGCTGTCTATTCCTCTTCTTGTTTCGAGCGACATTTGTCCGCTCGAGGTTATGGTCGATATGGCAGCTTCTTCTTCCTTCCGTTCCAATATGTCAGTTTTCCTTTGACATATTAGTTCTCCGGGAGAAACACAGACTTGTTTGCTGTCCATTTTTTCGATTTCTCTGACAATTGTGAACTCCAAATTGTCTGTATTTATGCAAACATTCACATTTGCTTTTATAATTCCGACAGAGTATATTTTGCTGTCGGAGATTGTTGCGCGTAAATATCCGCACACTTCCGTAGCATTAGACTGATTGCTACGGGTCAAGAGGGATTTCTGGATTCCCGGATCGTATACTAGGCGTCTCTGAATTTCTGAATTTATTTTCAGCTTGTTATCGACTCGAAGTTGTATGTCGCCATCCTTCCTGACGGTTTCCTCCTTTACGAGCGTTATATTTTCGCTCGTGCCTTGGTCTGGATACGTATCATCCTCTCGTACTGAATTTGATGGTTCGATGCTCAGCCACGGTTCCACGCTAGGACAAACCTGCACCATTTGCGTAAAATCTCCATCTCGATTGGAAACTACGCTTTTACTTTCCGATAATTTATTTTTAATTGTATTAGCGTTATTCGCTATTTTGAATTCAGTTTCCGATAATATTCCTAAGATATTATCGAATTTGCCTTTTGTTTGCAACGTTTCTAGTGTCAGGACGTTGCTTTTTATTCTTAGAATCGCGGAATTATATCTCGTCGCGTTTAATTCTATTTGTATTAATATCGTGGTTTTACTCCTAACCGCGCTATCTTTGATTTGCGTTATTTCATTACGAGATTGGAAATTTTGATTATTTTCAAAGTTCGGAACCGCGTATTCATTCGCGTTCTCTTTTATAACTATAATTTCCTTTTTATAAATCTCGCATGTATTAAATAACGGTTTTATTGTCTCCGTATTGTCTCGATTGGTATTTAAGCTATCTTGCATTGATAACTTATTTTTAAACACCCGGTATTGTTTCACCGGTTCTATTACGCTTATCTGCGCGAAGTAATTTATTTCTATTAATTTATGTTTATTATCCGAGTTTGCATTGCTCGGTTTTTTCGCGACGTACGCGATCTCTTTAGCATTCTCCTGAATTATCGTTATATCATTACGAGGCAGGAAATCTTGAATTACCTCAAGGTTTTTAATTGCTTCATTATTCGCGCCCTTGTTTTTCGGTTTGACTTCCTTTGGAATTGTCTCGTTTTTCCGATATAATAATTCATTTATATTCATCGCTTGTTGTTGTCGTGCGCTCGTACTGTCCTGATCGTTAGTCAGTATCGTTGCGTCACTCGTCGCTATAGGCTGTCTTTGTTGCATGCTCGCGACATCTTTCTGTCTCTCTTCCGCGCTCGCGCTATCTACCTCGGCTGTTGCGTCGCTCGCGCTGCCGTATCGGATATCCGATACCCCTTTGTCGGGCGTCTTATTTCCCGACTGCGTATTTTCTACTACGCCGGTTGCTTTCGTCGTATTTATTTTTACGTTGTAAGCTTCTTCACTATACGGAAAATCGCAATTTACTTTCTTACCGTTATCTTTCACGCGGAATTCAAATTCTTCCTTTTTATTTATGCGCGGCTCTACAGAATCACTTTTCGCGTTCTTTTTATTTATTACGCATGCAGTTTCATGTTGATTCGCGGATTTTTCTTCTTCCGCGTCAATTTGTTCGCGCTTATTTATTTTAACCTTTTGTGTCCGCGATTTCTGCGTATTTTTACTATTTTCATTAGTTTTTGCGTTTGCTTGTACAGAAACGGTTTCTGCTACGTTTCCTGTTTTGTACAAATCCTGCGCTTCTTTATTAGTGAAAACGTCACTTACTCGCGAATTTTCCGCGTCTGGAATTGAAATCGCGTTTATTTTTATCTCTTTGCTCGAACTACATTTTGGAAAGTTAATAATAAACTTCTTCCCGCACTTTGTTATAGCTGATCGTTCCGACAAAAAGTCCATGCCGAGTATCATCTCGTACGATAGATTTTTCACGATATAAAACTCGTGCGAAAATTCCCTCCCATTAATCAGGAAACTTGTTTGCATTCGTTTCGCGATCAATTGCGCGCGTTCCGAAAAAGCTCCTACTAGTGAGAATTGTTTAATTGGAATTATTCGCATCGTAGTCTTTTCGTTCGTCAGTTTGTCGTAAACGTCCTTCGTAACTACCGAAATTTGCGATCCCGTGTCTATTAGTGCCCTAATTGGCAATTTATCAATCAAAATTGTAACGTATGGAGTACCCTGCTCATTCGCAGGTTTTTGGTCCTCCTCAGTTACCTCGTCAACATCGCTTAATATTGCTTTCGTTCTAATAATCGCGATTTTTCCTTCATTTTCGATTACCGATTCGTCTTTATTCCTATCAATCGCCGCTACGTTCCTTGTAGACACGTAATTATCCGTTTTATATCTCGCTTTGTCAGACTGCCGATCTTGAAAATTTATGTTGCGCTGGTTAATTTCCCCCTTTTCCGAACGCGCGTCGTTGTTCGGCAATCGTTTCTCTATCGCGGTATTTTTATTGCTACCCGCGTTATAATTCGATCTATTATCCCGGTACTGTTTTGCCGGTTCGCACCCGCTAGATCTTGCGTCATCCCGTGCGTCGTACAAATTCGTCGTTCGCCTCGCGCTATCGCGATTGTAATCCGATCCATAAACATCGCGTGTCTTTGTCGGTTATCTCGTGCTCGAGCCCGCGCCACCGCGATTGTAATCTGATCCGGATCTGTATCCTGACTGCGTATTCGATATCCTACCAATGGTTTCCCGCTGCGTATTATATTTAACATTATTATAATTTCTTTTCGCATTATTTTTAATCGCGTAAATTTCACTCTCGCGTTTTCTCTTGTCCTCGATCTCATCGAGCAACGTAATTAATTCTTGCAACGTTTTTACTGTCGTTGGTCTGATTTCACGCGCTACATCCGTATCAAAGTGCGTTTTTACGCCCTGTATAATATCGTGATCGGACATTGGTGGTTCCAAAAATTTGGCATGTCTAGTCAAATTCAACACGTAGTTTGACATTGACATGTTGCTTCCACTTCTATAGGATCCGTGGTATAATTCCCGGCGGAAACGTGACTGCTGTCCCTCCCCCCAGAAACTATCCTTAAAAGCTTTCATTGCTTCTTCTACCTCCTCAAATTCTCTCATTTGGAACCAATCGTATGCCGGACCTCTCATACATTTACCGAAAAAATGTAGCTTGTCTTTGTACGCTACATTTTCGTATTCGACAATCCTCTCAAATTTTTTTATAAAACTAACAGGGTTTTGCGGATCTTCCCTTCTCGTATATTTTAGTTCCTCGAACGGATTTCTCGACCATCCGTAGATTCTCGCATTCGCGGAGATGGCTCCTTCTATCTTCTCTGGGGTTCGCGCGGAATCTTCCATAACTTCGGACATTTTTTCACGAGTCGCTTCGCGCCCGTCGCGTTCATTTTCGCTTGGCGATTCCGTCTTGCACGCCTCTATTTTATCTAATCTACGACACAGCTCTTTTATCATTTCCTTTTGCTGTTCGTTTTCTCTCCTCAACTTTTCGACCTCCGCGTCGCGCCTAGCTGTTTCTTCGTCCGCGCTCATTTTTGCCGTTGAACGCGTCTTAACATTATCTCTGGACTTCACCGGAGATCTAATTATTTTCGGTTTTTTACTTTCGGGTTCCTCTTCGTTTCCCGTAACCGAATCGCTCTCGCGTTTGTCCGTCATTCGCTCGCGAATGTCTAATTTTATAAAAAATGGCACTACCGGCTATCTCCGTTACCGCGTTACTGCGTCGTTCGGAAACGTCATTTTCGGATCACTACGCGTTATTACACGTAACTATCCGCGTTTCACGAATACTCAACTCGCAACGTTTAAATCAGCAACGTCCTGTCACGGTCGCCAATCTGTAATTGGGTTTTTTCTAAAGTTTTCACTAACTTATCGGAATTACCGGTATGCTCCAACGGACAAGTGGTTTGCATCGGACTTCGTATTCCTACTTGCAAGTTCGTGTAGATACCGGTATATTTTCCGGATTCGCGACTATATCACTGTGACCGTACTAAACACACGAGATGGAGAAAATTACAACAAATGCAGGTTTCCCTACCTTATTTAAACGGTCGCCAGTTCGTTTTACCTCCAACGAACAAGGGATGCCCTTGGACGACGTCCCGTCAGGTCTGCCGTCGGACAGGTTGCACAGCGTCAGGATCACGCTGGTTTGAACGCCACTGCTTATCCGCTTGGCTGGTGAGGAATTATCCTTAATTCCTTTCTCCTTTTATGTTTCAGGTCGCCGCTGGATTCACCGGATCAACGCCCAAGGATGTTTGGACTTCCCGTTGTATGGAATTGCCTCGACGCCTCAAGAATACGTCGGAACGACGTTATTTGAGCAACGATACGTTGTTGGACAAATTATTTGTTTCTTAATTAATCCCTTCTGTTTTCTGTTTCAGGTCGCCGCTGGATTCGTCGGATCAACGCCCATGGATGTGTGGACTACCCGCTGCACGCTGCTGGATCGACTCTCGTTCACAGGTAAGGGTTTTCAGGTGCAAGGTAATTAAATTACTTTCACACTACTTTTTGATTTATATATAAAAAGTATAAAATATATTTAAAATCAGCGCGTATAAACTGTCCGCCGTTTCGCGAATCTCCACACTCCGGAGATATATCGCGTTTAAAATAAAACTGCCTTTATTATATTTATTGTTGCGAATCTCTTAGACGCACAAGAGTTTTTTTTATTCGCGGCTATCACATAAAAAACCCGTAAAACCGTGTTATCACAGACGCTTCGAACTCGGGAAAAAGGCTCGTCCTTTTCCTTGCACGCTCGCGTATCTTTCCTAAGAAAGTTTTATCAACGCGTTATACAATGTTCCGTAACACTAGACTCTTTCTAAGATCTTTTGTACTCGGGGAAAAAGGCCTCGAGTCTCGCTCCGCACAGCCTTTTATACCGTTCCCTCTCTTCAGGTTCTCCCGCTTTCGGGGTCCCCTCTCTTCTAAGAACACGCCTCCTGTGCGTGCGCGTGTCTTACGCTATACTCTGTGTACAGCTATAATATCTGTGCAGCTATACGAAGTGCTGCACTACGGGTGTCGATGTACAAAAATCGCTCGGATCGTATTTTCCTTAAAATCTAGTAATGCGCTATATACAAGGTGTCTTAAAACTATATTTACAAGTTCTCTTAAAACTATAGTTTAGTCTGTAAAAGTACAGTTGTACTGTACTTTTGGTGCAGTACTTTGGGTACTACACCTTTGCACTTTTCATTGACTTACAATATAATTTCAGATTCTTCATCCCCTTCAACATTCGGGATGGTCTGGAGACTCTGGATTTGTTTCCCAGTGTCGTCTCGTCGGATTTCCTGGCTTCGCTGGTTTTCGGGGCTGCAGGGCAGGTGGATTTCCTCCCCGGCTTCAAGGTTTCTTAAATAACTGCTATATTTTCAGAGATAATACAAAATAATAATTTTTATTTGTATTTGATTACTTGGCTTTTTTTATTTTTTTTTGTAGGAGATAATGGCCTTACTTCCATGTCCGTATCTTCTTCCATTGCACTATTATCCATTTCGTAAGAAACTTTATACCGCTGCACGTGACAATTAACTTTCTAATGTTTGAAAAAGTTCATTAAGGAATGCGCGGGTCTCCTTTGTCAATTAGCCGGATCTGCAAGCTGCAAGATCAATATTGACTGCATAGAGGGGGCAAACTGGGCGGTCGGTCGGGCGGCATCTGACCGAACCGGACGAAAAGCGAGGTCGTTCTCTTTGTGAACGCAGTATAGAGTGGGTTCGATAACACGCCGCTCGTACCATTCGCGTAAATCGGATGTGCGAAAGAGTTCATAGTTTCTCGTATTGATACTTTTATTTGCGCGTTTATCACCCATCACAAATTCACCATTGAACACTGTATTAATTTTCACATTAATGTGTTTTTTCAGCGCGTTTTGCACGTGTTCGAGCACAATGTATTTGGCATCCTCGGAAAATTGACGAGGCTCGATGTGATTATGATTTATAACCGCACCAGTCAATATGCGGCTCTCAAACGCCGTATCGATCTCTCGCCAAATCAATCCATGTTGTCGCGTACTGCATCCTGCACCCGCATGTACAAAACGTCTGCGTAACGAGTTCTTCAATCCCTCGAGTCGTGCAATTCGGGCAATCAGCGATTGTCGAATCCCAATCGATAATCGTGGACGTTTGATTCGACTTTGCTCTTTTAACGATTCGATATATTCGTCGCATTGTTGCTCCCACGCAACGTATTCCTCTATCGAATTCACCCAGATTGCTCATGCAGATTTCGTTCGGCACTGCTTTTTGCCATATTTCGAAATTTATGCCGAAAATTTTTGCTAACGAGATGCGCTTATTAATAGCTCTTGTCTCGGAACTTCTGGCGAAAATACTGATAGGGTGTGCCTCTTTACAATGATTTTGTATTCTATCTTGATGTCTCGTTCCATCATGTGTATCATATTTCAACTAAATCTTTATTTCACGGTTTGCCATGTACATTTTGGCTAATGTCCATTATTGCATTTTTCGTCTAGAGATGATGTCAAATCCCAGGTGCATCGCAAAAGTTTCAAATTACATGCAGCTGTCCAAACATATTAGTGCAATTTAACCATGAGGATTATCCTTATGTTTCACGATTTTGTCCTGTTTTGACACGCGCGTTTGGATTCTGATATCTGAGGATGATATCGCGAAGCAGCCGCACATCAGCGCTTGAAAATTTTATATTATATTGCATTTTTTGTGCATTCAGCTAAATCTCCACCTGGGGGTGATGTCATCGCGAAGCAGCCGTACATCGGCGCTTGAATAGAAAAACTGAAAAAAAATCGCGTCGGCAATAACCCCCACCACATTGCAATTTTGCAATGCTAATACATATTTTAAATGTTTAATACGTTCAGTATTGCATCGACTACTTGTGTGAAAGGTTCATATCAAAATGTATCCCACTGAAGGAAGCCGCATGAATTATTACGTTCCGATTCAAGATGCTGATGAAACTTCACCGTGTAAGAAGAAGAAATGTAACAAGTAAGTTTTAATTAATGTAAAGAATTTTATTTTTTAAATATTTATATAAATAATATTTTATTACTCCCTAGCATTTCATCCAAGCCTCGTCGTGCGGTTCGTATATTTGGAAGACGATATGCCTTAACCTCGACGTCATACAAATATTTGGACATTGGAATAAATGTTGGAACTGTATCTTGCGTGAAATTGGCTCTTAGTGACAATCGAGGCAATCAAATAATATTGCCTTTTGGAACGTGGAAATCGTTGATGCAGAATCGTGCTGACATTGAACGACTTCTACAATTGACACAAACCCTATTGCGGATTTAACATTCGAAGTGGTTAAAGTATCTGATTCGAATATTATAAAATTGGCATTATCCAATAATTCTTTATATATGAAACCACCAACTCTATTATATTTATTTGATTTTGAAAAATGTATAGGTCATATGTATTATTAGCTATGCGAAAATACGCATATTGTAAATGAAAAATTCAAACAATTTGTAACTGTTTTACAACGTAATAATATCGCTAATATATACGATGCTGCAAAAGCGATACGTAAAAGTAACATGTTTGACAGCGAATCACTCATAGATCGCGAATTATTAACATGTGCTGTAAATGACATTCTTCACGATGCATAAAATAAATAAGTTATTTTACTATTTATCAGTTTTTTATTTGATTATATTAGATTTATTTGATTAATTATATTTTTAAGTCATATGTTTATTTCGCCCGATTTCGTCTTATTTATAATAACAATGTCGTTTAATTCGCCCGATTACTCTTGTAATTCGAGATCGTTTTTCTTTTTATTTACAATAACAATGTCACGCCGTTTGCTGTTTGTATGTACTTATTGTTATTGACTCCTTTGTTTTCTCGTCACCTTGTTATGCTCACCATCTATCATTAGTACGTTGATAATCGTTGAGCCTGGTTCTCCTAATTTATACAATGTATGTACTTCTGACATCGCCTTTGCGTACGGAGCGTGGATTTTGTGAGTTGCATTCTAATATTCAAGCTTCAGTGTCACCCTCTCACACCATTTGTTTAATCCGTCTAACATTAAATCACATTTGTACAGATCAGATTGACATGATCACTGTTTTTTTCTACACGGAACTTCCACAATACATCAATGATGTGAGAGATTACCGGTCTTTATTATAATTTCCTTTACGACCACTGTTATTGTCATACCGGTCTTTATTTTAAGTTATTTATTTATTTATTATTATTTTAACTTTCTGCGACAATGCTCTTTCATGTTAATAATGTTCAGGTTAGTAACCGACTGAACCAATGCGACCGTAAACCTATGTAATAAGTTAATTTATGCTGAAGATGGCCTAAAAAAGAGGCCGAAACGTCTAATTTGCATGTAGAGAATGATACATAAAAAAACTGTTTACGCTCCAACTACCGCGCCTGGCTCTGATTGCCATTTTCTTCCAATTAATTTAATTTGATTTTAATCTATTGAGCCATTATATATATTTTTGTTTTTAAAATATATATAATCGAGAGGAGTGTGCAACGTTATAGTACGCAACCGTCTTCGCCCTTACGACGATCTTAACAAAGTGTGTTATGGCTGATGAAGAAGTTATGGTTATTGAAGATGACGAGGATGTCATTCTCGAAGATAACAATTTGATGGAAATTGAGCATTTTTTGGACGATTCATCAGACGGAGACCGCGTACTTTCGGAAGATTCCGATTACGATAGCGACTGCAGTAGTGATATTACGGACATAAATCAATGTACTTTAAACCGAGTTGAAATAAATAGTTTAGGTGCGGTGAAAATGTGCTGTATATACTTTTATTATAAAAGTGAAGACAACGAAAAAAATTGCACATGCTATTTAATGCGAATTTCAGACTTATTTTCGAACATTCGTGTTATGCGATAACATGAAAGTGCAATTTATGAACTAATCCTGGGATCGTTTTGCGGAGAGTGTAGAAAACCGCTGTATCAGATAATGCCCTGCAATATGTGCCCAATTTGCACTGTATAAGCTGGACAAAAACTTGTGTTGTGAAAAGGCTTAAATAGGAAATATGGGGGACTCCAAACGTTTTGCGCGATTAGAACAATTTCTATGGGAGTTTTACATACAGGTAGGCTCGGCGTGTTCATGCGAGTAATGGGAAAGAGAGTGCCTTAAATGTCTCGAGTGATTGGAAGAACAGTACCGACTCGAGATGTTACAACAGGGGCATGAAATTCAATCGCTAGTAAACCAAATCGCGCGACTTGAAAGTTTAAGACATTCGTTACGCAAACGTTACAAACCCATAGATGTCCGTGTCCCGACGCTATCCACAAACACTCCTGTTACTTCAATTGTACAAATGGTACAAGGCCGAAAAATCGGCTTGAAGAAATCTCGTACAATATTTTTGGACCATTGTCTGAGAGATCATCATGAAGTGATATTCAAGGATTGGGATTGGGAAATATAAAACGCAGCTGACGCCTCGTTATGGACGAGAACCGCATTGAAATACTCGAAGAATTAATTGTAAGTATCCATTATTAAAAATTTTATAATATTTGAATTAATTTATTAATAAGATTTCTTTTCTGTTTCAGATGGAGCGTCACCCTAAGATTTTTATTATTATATATATTGTATATTTTTTGTATTTTTATATAATTATTATTATTATTATTATTATTATTATTATTATTGTTATTATTATTATTGTTATTATTATTATTATTATTATTTTATATTTTACACACAAACACACATACACACACATTTATATGATTTACATTTAAACGCACACACAAATATTAAATAAATATTTTTATTATATATAAAAATGTCAATTATTTCTGCGCCTTCTTCTTTCCTTTTCCTACACGCGAACGCCTCGCGCTATCTCTTTCTCTCTCTCCCAAGTGCATGCGAACGCCATCCTTTTCCCACGCCAATGCGAATGCTATCCTTTTCCTACTCGTGCGCTATCTTTCTCCCAAGTGCATGCGAACGCTATCCTTCTATCACATGCATGCGATCGCCTCGCGCTATCCTTCTCGCACCGCCTTGCGAACGCCGTATCTCCTATCATCCACGTGCATGCAGATCATTAGCGCCATCCTTCTCCCACACATTGCGGACGCCTCGCGCTATCTCTCTCACACCTACTCGTGGACGCGTGTGTTCCCTCTTCCCCGCGGACCCATTGCCTACCGGTTTCGCCGCGGTTCCCCCTCCCCTCTCTCCGCGGACCCCTCGCCTACCGGTTTCGACGTGGTTCCCCCGCGTGACGTCATACTCCCCGCGTCGGTTTCCCCTCGCCCCTCACCACCCCTCGGAGGACCAGCGTTAGAACTCTCTTTGATATACTCATAGACATATAGGGCTGTGTTCCGATTCCCCACGCGGGTGAACCCGATATTATAGTATACGTGACATATACTATAATATCGGGTGTACCCGGGTGGGGAATCGGAACATAGCATAGAATGGACTGAGCGTTGCGATAAAACAAGCTATAATTTGAAAACAAGGTCATATCGGACATATGTTTATATGAACTTTTTCTCTTATTTTTGTGTCCTGAATCCCTCATTGCAATACTTCCCACTTTTTAGGATACACCCTGTATATCTATGGACATACTACTTTTATAATTAATATTTTTAGGTTAACTTACAAATGGCTAAAAGCAATGAGTTTATATTAATATAGCAAAATAAATCTTGTGAGAATTCTACCAAAAATATCATAAAAACACCAGCATTGAATACATATTTTTATTATTTGGAATAAACAAAAAACGGGCGTATGGAGCAATTAACAATTTGTGTGATAATACCTCGCAAATTAAAATAGTATGATATATAATAATTTTGAAATTGTGCTTAACTTAAAAAATAAAAGAAAATATAGAATAAAAAATAAAAAATAAACTATAATAATTAAATATAAGATGTTGATGAGGTAAAAAGCGCAAACGTTTCAGTCCTAGACTGGACTCTCTTCAGTGTTTTGATATTAAAAAAGTTACGATTGGTAGCGGTCAAAAGTTAAAAAACAAACGGTCAATTAAATTAAAAACAAGATGTTATAAGTAAAAAATAATAAATAAAGATATAAATCTAAATAATTGAAGTGTCCTCCAATGGCTTTGCAATGAAAAAACCGACCATTGTCCCACATAGTTTTTCCAAAAACATGCGGCTGAAAATGAGGTATAACAAAGGCCGCCTAAAAATGTTTTTCGCAATGGTGAGACAATGTCGCTTGCAATTTGTTTTTACAATAAAATCAGATAAAAGGGAGACTTACCAATGGAGGGCACGACAAAGAAAGAGAAACTAAGCCGCTTGGATCGTCAAACCGTTACATTTAGTGGTACTTGTAACAATGATGTGCGGTCGATACATATCAATAATAAGCCGGGTGAGATTAACGAGACAAACAACGCAAAATAAACAAAGTATAGAGAAACGATTAAAATTGGAAATTTCACAATTTTTCAATGATAGGGAAATAAGATGGATTAAGTAATTCTGTGTCGCTCTGTAGATTCAGACCATGTTTTTGTTTTTTTATGTATAACATTTCAGACGTGAGTCTTCTATGGTAGCACGGTTCATTATCTAATATTTCTATTTTATCCCATTTAAAATCATGATCATATTCTATTCTGTGGTCTGTAATTACCGATGTCTGGGAGCAACGTCTGTTGATATGGTTGCGATGCTCAGAAATGCGAGTTTTTAGTAATCTTTTGGTTTGACCAACGTATGATGCCTCGCAAGCGCAATTGATTTTATATACGACGTTGTTGTTAGAGGAACTGGGAAATGGATCCTTATGTCCTTTAATAAAATTCCTTAGGTTGTCAAGGCTGGTAAGACATAACCAAGTCGGTGTTTTTTGTGGCACGTTTAAACCTTTCCCAGACTGACTTGACATAGGGTAATAAAAAGAATTGTCTCGCGTCCGGATCGGAATCCTCTTTGATAGTGTTCGAACGATGGAAGAGATATTTCAATCTGAGCTTTATTGTATTGAAAATGAAATCCAGAGGGTAACTATTTTTTAATAGAATGTCAATGATAAAATATAAATTTTTGCTTCCTCATAGAGGAAGCTTTGTTTTCGTGACAAAATTTTTTTTCGAGTTTTCTATGCCAATGTGTTTAGAATGTTCCAAAACGTCGAAAAATCATATTCCTAAAAAATGTCTGTATGTATGTGTGTGTGTGTGTGTGTGTGTGTGTGTGTGTGCGTGTGTGTGTGTGTGTGTATGTATGTACGCGATATTTTGTACAACCTCTAACTTCCGCAATTTTTGAGATACAGGGTTAATTTTTTTTTACATGGATAGAGTATCATTCAAAGATGGTTGGTATTGAATTTGGTGAGAATCGATGAAAAGATTCATTTTTTATAAAATTTTTAATTTTTTGAGAAATGTCTGTATACATTGTAACTTTCACAAATTTTGAGATATCAGGTTAAATTTTTTTAGATGGATAAAATATTATTAAAGGAAAGTTACTACTGAATTTGGTGAGTATCGATGAAAGGGTTTATTTTTTATAAAATTTTGAATTTTTTGAGAAATGTCTGTACACGCTATAACTTTCAGAAAATTTGAGATATCGGATTAAATTTTTTTACATGAATAGAATATTATTAAAGGATGATTGGTTCTGAATTTGGTGAGTACCGGAGAAAGGGTTCACTTTTTATAAAATTTTGAATTTTTTGAAAAATGTCTTTACACGCTGTAACTATCAGAAAATTCGAAATATCCGATTAAATTTTTTTACGTGAATAGAGTATTATTAAAGGATGTTTGATGTTGAATTTAGTGAGGATCGATGAAAGAAATTATTTTAATTTTTATTTCGCTCACAAAGCCTCCTCTATGAGGAAGCAAAAATTGAAAAATCCGCATGCTTAAAGCAGTTTAAGCATTGTAAGATAAAATGATGAGGAAGCAATGTGCAAGTTTTTAATTTGCACAACTCTACTTGTTTTTATGATAGATGGGATGGGATAGTAAAAAGGCCCTATCGACAAGACCAATAATGGTGCCTCTCTTTTAATATATTGGATGATGAGAATAGTAGTTTAAGTATCTACCCGAGAAGGTGGGTTTATGATACCAGTCAAAGATGAGATGACCGTCTTGGTTGATGATGATGGTATCCAAGAAAGTTTTATTGGGGCCCACTTCCATTGTGAATTTTAAGAGGATGCCGGACTGTCCTGTTTTACCGGCCATAATAATTATATTTTTGTACACCGAAATTTTTTTATTGGTTACATGAAATGAGAAATCCTTTTCCACGATTAAAGTATATACATCAACAAAGTGGGAACCTTGCGCTTTTATGTTAAAAACGAAGAAAAGTTAAAAAATTACAGTTTTTTTATCGGCTTCTTGCGTCAGGTCGTAACAATATTTGCTTAATATAAAAGTTGTGCAGTTTGTACGTACAAAATCAAATAGGTTCCCACTCGGAAATGCATGAAAGAATATAAGTGAACGTTTAAAAATGTATTTAGAAGCCTAGTAAAAAAGATTTTTGTTTATAAAACTTTCGTGCATATGTGTGTGTGCGAGATCGAGGCTCAAGAGTAAAACAGAGCAGTAGATTAGTTGCGTGATGTCGCGATAGATAGAGCTGCAATCGTACATGACAAACACAGACATAATCGTACTATCTTCGTCTCTTTCATGCGTGTGAGAGTAATATACATGTACGCACTAAATTATTGCAGTATCTTTTTTCTCTCAATCATACGCTCTGTCACCAGTGATGCCAGAATTGAGACGCGAGCAACATGCAACCGAGGTGGAGGGGATAACACACACAAGCGCAAACCGCGTACGTGTGAGCTCGGTGCTTCGGCTAGCTTCGGATAGCAGAAGAGGACAGATATACTGTTTTCTGTCTCTCTTCTTCCTATCGAGCCGGCAACTATAGCGACGGGCGTACGGGCGACAGCGACGGGCGATGTTGCTCGCTTCTTGATTCTTGATATACATGAGCGTTAAATGTTTTTTTTTTTTACAGCCTTTTCATGTCATATAATAAATGTTTTTTCCAACTTTCCTTCCTACATTATATATTAAATGATTTCTCACGCTTTCGATATTATATATTTATATTAGAGTTATAAGAGAAAATGCATTATTACATTAAAACAATATTGCTTTAATTAATTTTTTTTTTTGTTTAGGTATACTGCATATAAAAGTATTCGAGTAAAATACTCGAAGATTGAACATTATATTAAACATTTCATATTCTACATACCGAGAAAAAAAATAATTTGATAGTAAAAAATTTTATTTTATTCGAGAAAACTATTTATTCGGTGAATTTTAATAACGTTTTTGTTTATATTTAAATCTTTAAGTTTCTTAAGTAAAATATATTTATTTAGTAAATATAATAAATATTAAATATATTTTTCTTATCAAAAACAACATCTAGATTATTAAAAAATATTATTTAAATAAAAAGAAATTATACAAAGATAAAAAATGAATATTGCTAGAACAAATCAAATAATTTTTGTTAATAATATACTGAAAGAATATATATATATATATATATATATATATATATATATATATATATATATATATAGATATATATATATATATTATGCCAGCATTTTTATATGTTTAAATAAAAAAATATGTATTAATTAAAGCAGTATTGTTTTAATGTAATAATGTATTTTCTTATAACTCTGGTATAAATATATAGTATCAAAAGGCTGTAAATACATTTTTAAATTGGAGAAATAATATTTGCAATTGTAAATATATTTACAAAGCATTGGGATTTAACTCAATAAAATAAATAATAAATTTTGGAAATAGTTACAAATTTCATTTATACAACTCGAGATATATAATTTATATGAGAATTAGACTCCTACATTTTGTGCTTCAAACAAACAGTTTACAAATATTTATCGTGCTCAATTCAATCAGTTTAATATTCTGAATCTTGTGTTGAGCTTATATCAGATATAATCAGAAATTAAACTGATTGAACACTACTACGCTTTAAATCCTATATTACTAGCCAAACTTTATATCCATTTGTAAGAATGCGAGAAAATACATCATCTAACGAAGAAATTAGTAAATCGCTCACATATTTAAATGAAATGAATTGATTTTTAATAACAAAAAATCTAATTGTCTAAAATACATATTTGATTAAATATTATATATTGATTAGTATTATGTATTTAGGATGGCTTTACATAATGAATGGTGCTTTTCCACACCACCCATTGGGTATCACCAATGGCGCGTTCGGTTTTTTAAAGTGGACCTTCGCCTGGAGCCCTAGTGATGTTTTTACAGACAAGATATATATTACATACTTGTTTTTTACAAGTGTGTTGTCTTTTAAAGACAATATACTTTTTATTTTATTTTCAACATTATTATTACATATCATTAACCGATGACGGACCAGCAATGTCATCAATGTCAGCAGCATATAATGTAAGACTGTTCATTTTCTTAGGACAAGTACAATATAATTTTTCCGATGACATGAGAGATAAATGCTTTTCATTAATCTCCATGTCTAGAACAGTTTGTTTTCTCGTTTTTAGTGCTGATTTTAATACACAAATAGCATTTATACACGCGGGCGAAAGTTTATTTCGTTTTTTTTGTTTTTATATCAGATAGAAAAAAGAGTGGCATGCTTTACATCTCGATTTTACAATAGCAGAAAAAAAACATTTTTCTAAATTAAACTTGATGAGATGTGGAAAGAAATTTTAAAACGTAAATATCCCAACCTGAAATCTCTTTTGAATGCTATAAGATCACTTCCAAATTCAAATGCTGACCCAGAAAGAATGTTTTTTTTTCTATCTGATATAAAAACAAAAAAAACAAAATAAACTTTCGCCCGCGTGTATAAATGCTATTTGTGTATAAATGCTATTTGTGTATTAAAATCTGCACTAAAAACGAGGAAACAAACTGTTCTAGACATGAAGATTAATGAAAAGCATTTATCTCTCATGTCATCGGAAAAATTATATTCTACTTGTCCTAAGAAAATGAACAGTCTTACATTATATGCTGCTGACATTGATGACATTGCTGATCCGTCATCGGTTAATGATATGTAATAATAATGTTGAAAATAAAATAAAAAGTATCTTGTCTTTAAAAGACATCACACTTGTAAAAAACAAGTATGTAATATATATCTTGTCTGTAAAAAACATCACATTTTTAAAATACAAGTGTGTAAAAAATATCTTGTCTGTAAAAGACATCACACTTGTAAAAAACAAGTGTGTAAAAAATATCTTGTCTGTAAAAGACATCACATTTTTAAAAAACAAGTGTGTAAAAAATATCTTGTCTATAAAAGACATCACACTTGTAAATGAAAGATACAATATAATATATAACATACAGTGGTATAATAGGGTTCCAGGCGAAGGTCCACTTAAAAAAAACCGAACGCGCCATTGGTGATACCCCATGGGTGGTGAGAAAAGCACCATTCATTATGTAAAGCCATCCTAAATACATAATACTAATCAATATATAATATTTAATCAAATATGTATTTTAGACAATTAGATTTTTTGTTATTAAAAATCAATTCATTTCATTTAAATATGTGAGCGATTTACTAATTTCTTCGTTAGATGATGTATTTTCTCGCATTTTTACAAATGAATATAAAGTCTGCAAGGTTTGGCTAGTAATATAAGATTTAAAGCGTAGTAGTGTTCAATCAGTTTAATTTCTGATTATATCTGATATAAGCCCAACACAAGATTCAGAATATTAAACTGATTGAATTCAGCACGATAAATATTTGTAAACTGTTTGTTTGAAGCACAAAAAGTAGGAGTTTAATTCTCATATAAATTATATATGTCGAGTTGTATAAATGAAATTTGTAACTATTTCCAAAATTTATTATTTATTTTATTAAGTTAAACCCCAATGCTTTGTAAATATATATTTACAATTGCAAATATTATTTCTCCAATTTAAAAAATATATTTACAACCTTTGATACTATATATTTATACCAGAGTAATAAGAAAATACATTATTACATTAAAACAATACTGCTTTAATTAATACATATTTTTTTATTTAAATATATAAAAGTGCTGGCATAATATATATATTTTTATTCTTTCAGTATATTATTAACAAAAATTATTTGATTTGTTCTAACAATATTCATTTTTTATCTTTGTATAAGTTCTTTTCATTTAAATAATATTTTTTAATAATCTGGATATTGTTTTTGATAAGAAAAATATATTTAATATCTATTATATTTACTAAATAAATATATTATATTTAAGAAACTTAAAGATTTAACAATAAACAAAAACGTTATTAAAATTCACCGAATAAATAGTTTTCTCGAATAAAATAAAATTTTCTACTATCAAATTATTTTTTTTCTCGGTATGTAGAATATGAAATGTTTAATATAATGTTCAACCTTCGAGTATTTTACTCGAATACTTTTATATGCAGTAGACATAAATTAAAAAAAAAATTAAAGCAGAGTTGTGTCTTAATATAATAATGCATTCTCTCTTATAACTCTGATATAAATATATATTATCAAAAACGTAAAAAATCATTTAATTTAAAACATATTAAAGAAGAAGGTTGAAAGAAAACATTTATTATATAACACATTAATAGGCTGTAAAAAGAACATTTAACGCTGTCATGCATCAAGAATCGAGAAACGAACAACATCGCCCGTCGCCCGTCGCCCGTATCGTTGCCGGCTCGGTAGGAAGGAGAGAGACAGAAAACAGTACATCTGTCCTCTTCTGTTATCCGAAGCTAGCCGAAGCGCCGAGCTCACACGTACGCTGTTTGCGCTTGTGTGTGTTATCCCTTCCACCTCGGTTGCATGTTGCTCGCGTCTCAATTCTGGCATCACTGTCTGTCACGCTCTGTCTCTTTCTAATCGCTCGCTCGCTATGTACTACGTATCGCTTAGCTTCATGCTCCTCGCATATTCACTTACGCGTTCACTCGCGCTTCTCTCTCTCTCTCTCTCTCTCTCTCTCTCTCTCTGCTCGTTTATTATTGTATTCTTTTATTCCCATTATTATATTCTTTTATTTGCTCAACTTTTATTCTTTCTATTCTCGTCTCCTTACATAAAAATAAATAAATGTATTTATTTATTTTTATTTTATACAGCATAAATGAGATATACAATACGTTATTTTCTTTTTTTATTTCACTATATGTAGTTAATACAATACATAATTACGTTTCACTTTAGTTAAATACAACATGCACATACAAAAATACACACGCACACGCACACATACATAATAGTTTTTTTTATTTATAAAATATACAATATCTTATTCATGCTTTATAAAATAAAGATGAATAAATTAATTTATTATCATATAGGACAACAAGAATAGAAAGAATAAAAGTCGAACAAATAAAAGAATACAATAAAGAACAAGCAGAGAAAGAGAGAGAGAGAGAGAACGAATGAGGAGCAAGCGAGATAGCTAACATGAAAGACTTCCGAAGTCTCGCTCGCGAGGCTCGCTTTATCTATAATCTCTCGCGTTATATACCGTTACTGTAAAATTTTTGTTTTTCGCGCTTATTGATCCGAAAATAATTACAATGAATTCATGATATTTTACCAATTAAAATAAAACGAAACACGAAATCGGATAATTTCTAATCAATTATATAATTAAAATTATGATTACTTATTTCATTAAAAATAATCCGATTTATGTCATATTTAGTGTCATTTTAATCGCAAAAATGTAATTAATCCATTACAATTATTTTCAGATATATAAAATGCGAAATACAGAGATTTTATTTTCTATAATAAGATGACATATACACGTCAAAGATTACAGATAAAGGGAGCCTGGCGAGCGAGACTTCGGAACACTTTGATGTTTGTCAACTCGCTTGCTCCTTCATTCTTTCTTGCTCTCGCTTTTGTCGATTCTATAGCATCGGGGATCTTTCCTTATGTACAAAATATAAACATTTTACAAAATAAAAACTGAAACATTACATTTTGGATTTTATTAGTATAAATATAAATATAATGGATTAATGAGTTTCTTGCGATTAAAATAATACCAAACATAACATAAATTAGATTATTTTTAATCAATTATGTATTATATGTAATCATGATTACTTATTTCATTAAAAATTATACGATTTATGTCGTGTTTAGTATCATTTTTATCGCAAGAATCTCATTAATCCATTATAATTATATTCATATTAATAACATCCAAAATGTAAGTTTCAGTTTTCATTTTGTAAAATGTTTATATTTTGTACATAAGGAAAGATCCCCGATGCTATAGAATCGACAAAAGCGAGAGCAAGAAAGAATAAAGGAGCAAGCGAGATGACAAACATCAAAGAGTTCCGAAGTCTCGCTCGCCAGGCTCCCTTTATCTGTAACCTTTGACGTGTATATGTCATCTTATTATAGAAAATAAAATCTCTGTATTTCGCATTTTATATATCTGAAAATAATTGTAATGGATTAATTACATTTTTGCGATTAAAATGACACTAAATATGACATAAATCGGATTATTTTTAATGAAATAACTAATCATAATTTTAATTATATAATTGATTAAAAATTATCCGATTTCGTGTTTCGTATTATTTTAATTGGTAAAATATCATGAATTCATTGTAATTATTTTCGGATCAATAAGCGCGAAAAACAAAAATTTTACAGTAACGGTATATAACGCGAGAGATTATAGATACAGCGAGCCTCGCGAGCGAGACTTCGGAAGTCTTTCATGTTAGCTATCTCGCTTGCTCCTCATTCGTCCTCTCTCTCTCTCTCTTTCTCTGCTTGTTCTTTATTGTATTTTTTCATTTCCATTATTATAATCTTTTATTTGTTCGACTTTTATTCTTTCTATTCTTGTTTTCCTATATGATAATAAATTAATTTATTCATCTTTATTTTATAAAGCATGAATAAGATATTGTATATTTTATAAATAAAAAAACTATTATGTATGTGTGCGTGTGGGTGTGTATTTTTGTATGTGCATGTTGTATTTAACTAAAGTGAAACGTAATTATGTATTGTATTAACTACATATAGTGAAATAAAAAAAGAAAATAACGTATTGTATATCTCATTTATGCTGTATAAAATAAAAATAAATAAATACATTTATTTATTTTTATGTAAGGAGACGAGAATAGAAAGAATAAAAGTTGAGCAAATAAAAGAATATAATAATGGGAATAAAGAATACAATAATGAACGAGCAGAGAGAGAGAGAGAGAGGGAGAGAGAGAGAGAGAAGCGCGAGTAAACGCGTAAGCGAATATGCTAGAAGAATAAAGCTAAGCGATATGCAGTACGTAGTAAGCGAACGATTAGAAAGAGAGATACAGAGAGAAACAGAGTAAGTGTATGATCGAAAAAAAAAAGATATTAGAAATTGCGATATCTTAGTGCGTACATGTATATTACTCTCCCACGCATGAATTAAAGTTTGGTAATTTATCAATTAATTATTGTATTATATAGAGTAAGTGAAACTTTAAATGCTCGGTTATCAAATTATTAGACGCATGAATCACAGGCGATCATCTAAATCATAAGTTGTAAAGTGAAAGCTATTACATTTTAGAAAATACTGCTTAAAAATAAATTGATAAAAATTTATGTTATTTAATATTTCCAGAATTATTCCATTGCAAAATTTAAATTTTGAAATTTTAAGGGACACCTTGTATATAGCATATAATGTGTAATATACAAAAATAATACAATTATTATTAATTATACAGAATAATCCATATAATTAATTTTATATAATGTTTTCGTTAAATACAAATAATGTTTTTATGTATAAAATTAGTTTAGCAATATAAAAACAATGTTTTTATTCGGTTGTACAATATTCATTTATTAAGATAAACATTTATAAAGATGTGCATTAGTTTTCATTTTCATCATAACGCGATATCTATAGCAGTCAGTACGTAAGTATGTACGTATCGGGCAGTAAGTCGGCTGTACGCACACACACATGCAAACAGACGAACGCGATCATATCAGTGCGCGGCAGCTCAGTCTCAGTTTGTCGCGTGTGTTTTGTACTTACGCGTAACAAGAGATTATCGCGCGCTCAACCGTTATAACGCGTTATAACACGTTGAAGTCAAAAAACTGTGTTTTTGTGTTTTTAATTTTTAAATATATAGTGTGTCCACATAATGGGACAAAAATATAATGATAAACGCTTGCCTCTCTCTGTCCGAAGACTTTCCTTAAAAAGAATAAGGGTCAAGAGGTTAGTATTATTTATATATAAGGTATATTTACACAGGTTGTCCGAAAATTCGCGCAACACCCTTTAAGGGAAGGTAGAGGGTGTTATTCTGAACAGAAAAGTCCTGTAACATTTTTTTCTATAACGCTTCATAAAGGAGTTATTATTGAGTAAAGTCTGATCAATCAGCGCCGACTTTTAGCCGGGCGCACGTCGGTGAGCCGCGCGCCTGGTAGTGTGCGTGAGCGCTCAGCTGTTACAGCTACAGCGCGGTTCACCGATGTGAGCCCGGTAGTGTGCGCGCGCGCGTGTGTGTACACACAGTGTATATATATACATATATATATATATATATATATATATATATATATATATATATATATATAAGTAATGCCGAATATATAACATAAATCTCTGAAAAATAAGAACGCAGTCTTTTGCTTATTTTGATATTTTATTGAAAATTTATTATATTTGTATTTTATAATAGTAGTTAGTGCTACAGTAGTTAATTAGCCAGAGGCGGTCAATTCGTGAGCTGGTTGTTTTAAGAATATTTGACACCAAATGCGTTTTGCATGTTCGCTTTGGTTAAAAAATATATGCCAGAGGCGATCAATTCGTGAGCTGGTTGTTATTTCACACTAGATGCGATTTGCATGTGTGTCAAAAATTATATGCCAGAGGCGATCAATTCGTGAGCTGGTTGTTATTTAACACTAGATGCGATTTGCATGTGTGTTAAAAAATATATGCCAGAGGCGATCAGTTCGTGAGCTGGTTGTTATTTCACACTAGATGCGATTTGCATGTGTGTCAAAAATTATATGCCAGAGGCGATCAGTTCGTGAGCTGGTTGTTATTTCACACTAGATGCGATTTGCATGTGTGTCAAAAATTATATGCCAGAGGCGATCAATTCGTGAGCTGGTTGTTATTTCACACTAGATGCGATTTGCGTGTGTGTTAAAAAATATATGCCAGAGGCGGTCAGTTCGTGAGCTGGTTGTTATTTCACACTAGATGCGATTTGCATGTGTGTCAAAAATTATATGCCAGAGGCGATCAATTCGTGAGCTGGTTGTTATTTCACACTAGATGCAATTTGCATGTGTGTTAAAAAATATATGCCAGAGGCGATCAGTTCGTGAGCTGATTGTTATTTCACACTAGATGCGATTTGCGTGTGTGTTAAAAAATATATGCCAGAGGCGGTCAGTTCGTGAGCTGGTTGTTATTTCACACTAGATGCGATTTGCGTGTGTGTTAAAAAATATATGCCAGAGGCGGTCAGTTCGTGAGCTGGTTGTTATTTCACACTAGATGCGATTTGCATGTGTGTCAAAAATTATGTGCCAGAGGCGATCAATTCGTGAGTTGGTTGTTATTTCACACTAGATGCGATTTGCATGTGTGTTAAAAAATATATGCCAGAGGCGATATATTATTCTGTTGCGATCGAGACAAACAATGTATTATAAATCTTTATTACAAATATATAAACATTTATGTATACGAACAAAAAAAAGACAATATAATATATATTTGTATAAATAATACATTGTTGTTATATATCCATTGGTTATATCGATTGAAAAAAATTAGCTGCATTGCATAGATCGCAACTTATAAAAAGTTACACGATAATATTCAGAATATATGTATATATATCATACACATACATCTGTATACGTCTATGTACATATTATACATATACATATATATATACACAATTATATATATAACACCTAACCAAATGTTATTCCTCTTGGAAGATATATGGGAAGACACATAGCCCGTATGAACAATGTGAAATTATCTTCAAATATGTGATAAAGGCAGACACGTCTATATTATACTGTTATCTATACGCTTAAATACGCTTAGATATGCGTGCGAGGCAATAGAGCAGTAGAAATACACGATGTTGTCCGATTTCAACACATTGAACACAATTCTCTTTCAAATATGCATAAAACATGCAGAAATATTAATATTGGTAACAGCGGAACTAAAATTATTGATATTATCGATAATTTCGGTCGGTATTATCGATAATTTTAGTTACGCTTAGATGAGGGCGCTAACCCGTCGGAGTTCGCCCGTCGCTCCGGCATCCTCTTAATCTAGAATCTATGAAACGAGTTAAAAATGTCCAGTATAGATTAAAAAAAGACAGAAGGGACCGACATCGCCATATCATCAACATATCTATTGTAGAAGGGTACATCCACCGGAAGTTGGTTGAGAGCTTTCATTTCTAGATCTTGCAGTACGACATCAGCTATTATTGGAGATAAGGGTGAGCCCATGGGAGTGCCAAAGGTTTGTTTATAAATGCTGTCATTGAAAATAAAAAATATGGAATTTAAAACTAGATTCAAAGCTATTAAGAATTCGTCTATTGGAATTTTTGTGTTGGTGGAAATCATGTGCCATCTCTCCTTAATGCCATCTATAGTTAAGTCAAGAGGGACATTTGTGAAAAGTGCAACAACGTCGAGAGAGATGAGTTCAAAATGATCCTCCAACGTTACTCCAGATAATTTCTCAACAAGATCAAAACTATTGAGTACATGGCTGTGTGGATGATAGATGCTCTTCTGTATCGTGTTGTTTAAAAAGGAGGCTAGTGCGTAAAGTGGGCTGTTTATCGAGGAGACTATAATTCTGAGGGGATGATTTTGTTTATGGATCTTGGGTAGCCCGTACGCTCTTGGTAATAACGGTACGGTTGAATTTAAAGACTTATATGTCGACAATGTCACATATTCTCGATCTCTCCACCTCTTCAACAAAGACTGTAAATCCGATATGATTTTATTAATGGGATTGCGTTTCACAATCATATGTAGAAGGTACCGAGGGGTTAACGAGGTTTTAATGAGTCAGGGAGGAAGGCGTAAAGGAATATGCTAGAACTGGTTATTTTATTAACAAACGATATTGGTTTCACAACTATATCACTTCAAATGATTGGATCTCGCGTATTAAAAACTTAACGGACGCTCACGCGGATAGCGAGGAAGAACGCACGGAGGAATAAGTAAACAGTCTTATCTGTACGAATGCCGCTACACGAGTCGAGTCTCAACTCGTTCTTCCGTATCTCGAACCCTTAACAACCCATGGTTGCATCACAATACAAACAAACATAGGTTGCCGAGTGATTAGCAAATGAAGGCGCTGTTGTCGAGATGGCAAGCAACGAGACAACCGTTGCGCGCGCAATGTAGATGGTAGCAGGGATGCCAGTTTTGAGACTCTGGCCGTTGCCGTAGCGTGGGAAGGGATAACGCACACAAGGAAAAAGCCGTGTACGTGTTCGCTCGGCGCTCGGCTAGCTTCGGGCAGTAGACGAGCGCAGACATACAATCTGCCATCTCTTTCTTCCTTTCAGTCGTCGTTCAGTCAGCTATAGCTGACGCTTTCTCGAGATTCTCGAGAATCATATGTTAGCGCGGCTTGGCTCGTCTATTACATCTCGCGTAAACACATAAAAATTACTAATAAAATAAATCTTATAATTACATTATAATTTATTCTATATATATAAAAAATGTAAATTAATTAAAGAAATAAAGAATAGAAAGAATATAAATGATAAAAATCCACTCTTGGCCAACGTGTACCCCTTTTTCCCCAAAAATCATATTAGTAATATTGAAAAAAATCTGTTGTTGATTAAAAAGATAACTTATTGTTAGCACGAAAAACATAAAATACAAAATTAAATTATATATTGCTTTGGATAAATTATTCTAATAGTATAGTTCTTACTTTGTTAATAATAATAAATATATATATGTAATAAAATAAAAGAAGAAAAGCATTATTTTTTCAATAATATAAAGTATTCTACGTATTAATCAATCAAATATTAATATAAGCCAATTTTATAAATGAACAACGTACATGTTGTTGCTCAACGGAAACCGCGAGAAGGTGGTGGTTTCTTCCGTCAATAGGAAATGTAAGAAAATGTTTTCTTTAATATTACATTAGATATAAAATTTGTATATAATAATATATATTATATTAGGTGTATAACTTTGCTTTCGCCGTTTTCCTATAGATGGCTTTAGCGGTAAGTAGTGGTCGAAATAAATAGATCATAGACATCATGCAATAAACTTGGGCATTTGTCAACATAACCCCATAGAAACATTAGTCGATTTGTGTCTGCATCATAAAGTTATTCTCGATTGAAAATGTCAGTTTACGAGCCAAATTCTCGTCATTTGCGGGAGGTTTTAATTTTCTGCTTCAATATGAAGAAATCTGCGGCTGAGGCTCATCGAATGCTCTCAAATACTTATGGTGAGGCCGCTATTAGTGAAAGAACGTGTCGTGAGTGGTTTCAACGCTTCAAGAACGGTGATTTTCACGTCGAAGACCTGCATAGCGGTGGAAGAGAGAAGGTTTTCGAAGATGCAGAATTGGAGGCATTACTTAATGAAGACTCGAGTCAAAGTCAAGAAAAATTGGCACGATCATTGGGAGTGACTCAACAAGCAATTTCAAAACGCCTCAAAGACATGGGAATGATTCAGAAGCAAGGAAATTGGGTGCCGTACGAGTTGAAACCGAGAGATGTTGAACGGCGTTTGTTTGCTTGTGAACAGTTGCTTGAAAGGCAAAGACGGAAGGGATTTCTGCATCGCATTGTGACTGGGGACGAAAAATGGGTTCATTACGATAACACCAAGCGCAGAAAATCATGGGGATATCCCGGCCACGCTTCCACGTCGACGACCAAACCGAATATTCACGGCTCCAAGGTCATGCTCTGTATTTGGTGGGACCAGCTCGGCGTAGTGTATTATGAGCTGTTAAAACCGACTGAAACAATCACAGGCGATCGTTATCGAACGCAATTAATGCGTTTGAGCCGAGCATTAAAAGACAAACGGCCGCAATACAACGAGAGACACGATAAAGTGATTTTGCAGCATGACAATGCTCGACCCCATGTTGCGAAAGTGGTCAAGACATACTCGGAAACGTTGAAATGGGAAGTCCTACCCCACCCGCCGTATTCTCCAGACGTTGCTCTCTCTGAATATCACTTGTTTCGATCAATGGCACACGGCCTGGTTGACCAGCACTTCCGGTCTTATGTAGAAGTAAGAAATTGGATCGATTCGTGGATCGCTTCAAAAGATGACCAGTTTTTTCAACGCGGGATTCGTACGCTGCCCGAAAGATGGGAGAAAGTAGTGGCCAGCGATGGACAATACTTTGAATCATAAATGTATAACCAGTTTTTTACAATAAAGCCTCGAATTTCGGAAAAAAAACGGCGGAAGCAAAGTTGTACACCTAATATATAATAATTTTAATATAATGTTAAAGAAAACAATTTTTTATATTTCCAAAGAATGTAGATAGAACAGAAGGTAGATAGAAAGGATATATATAAAATATAGAAGAATATAAATAACAGAACATAGATAAAGAAAAGTAATATATTAAGAATGTTAGTTTCAAGGTAACTTTATACGATTTACAATTCACGACAGAATTTTGGACAAAATTATATATAAAATTATATATAAAATAGTATATATTAAAGAATATCCGAAAATCTGAATTTTGTGAATGTTTTCAAGATACAAATCACAAAATTTTGAAGTTATGCGATACTCGGTGGCTTTCACGTTATTCATGTATTGACAGGCTTCTTGAATCGTGGGATTCAATAAAACATTTTCTTAATGAAATGGTAGTCAGCAAAAAAACAATGCCCGGGGAACATTTATTGTCTTTAATGGAAAATGTAGATATAAAAGCGTATTTTCTATTTTTAAAATATGTTTTAAATTTTTTAAATTCGTTTAATGCTTTTTTTCAAGCTCATGAAACAAGGATTTATTTATTACAAGTTAAATCCGTTAATTTCCTAATGCAAGTATCTAAAAACTTTTTGAAACCAGATTCATTAAAACATTTGCTTACAAATATTTCATTTTGTGAAAAGGAGGATCACAAATCTCTTGATAATATAACTTTAGGACCAGAATGCGAAGAATATCTTTGTGAATTAGTAAAGGAAGGACATGCGAATGTTATCTCAATTTATTTTAGCAAAATTTTGTTTTTCTTCAATAGTAAAATCTGAATACAATGTAAGCCGTTCTTTCTTTAAACCATCTTTATCAAAGCCGTTGAGGGTTTTTGCGACAAAAGAAACATCATTAAAAGATGTTTCTCTATTACTATCAAATAAAGCTATTTGTGGTTGAAAAACTTGTAGTTTAAACAAAGAAACATTATTAACAGGTAACCTCTTTCTAATTTCCTCAGCAGCAGTAATGTAAAACTGCGTAAGAATGCGAAGAATATCTTTGTGAATTAGTAAAGGAAGGACATGCGAATGTTATCATAATTATTCCACAGAATTGTTTGCAGTTTTATACGGGTGTTCTCGTCAGCCGTTGCACTCCTGCAATTCCACGGGGAAAGACCACCATCCCGACGTAACACCGAACGCGCTATACGCGCTTATCAAAGCCACCCGCGACCGCCATTACGACATCCAGACGCGCCATTGATACGGCGCGCTAAGTCCCGCGCCGAGGGCCGACCCGCGCTCTACCGCGACACCGATCGACAGCCGAAATCGATACCCGCGTCGAAGGACCGCCCACCGACGCGGTCGCAAAGGACCACCCGACAGCTAACGGCTCCTGCCGGATTTACGTCGCGCGATCAATAATCGATACGCGACCGAACACCCGAAAACGCGAACCGCGCTGCGCACGATCGCGGTGCATTGTTTGCACCCTCCGACTTTATACATATTCGCAGACCGATATTACACGCACTCGCACGCATACGTTGCGTACCCGCACACACACATACATTATCCGTACACGCACACCGATATTATAAATACTCGCACGCATACATTGCGTCATCGCACACATACATACAGTATCCGCACCCGCACACCGACAGTAGACGTACCCGCACGCATACCTCGCGTACTCGCATACCAATATTATACATACTCGCACACATACATTGCGTAACCGCACACACTCGCCGCTATACTTCGTACGCACTCGCACACGCACATTGTCCGTTCTCGCACTCGTCACTCGTCGCGCGCACACCTACACTCACACCCCTCGTACACCTATACACCCACTCACGCTGTACCACCACACATTTACACGCAATAAATTACATTTAACCAAACATCAAAACGCATTCGTGTCTCGATACCGCTTTCCCGAACCCAGGATCCCGACCGAGTTATCCGTCGCCCGCCTCGCGAAAGCGGCTTGTTACATATTCAACCGTACCGTTATTACCAAGAGCGTACGGGCAACCCAAGGTCCATAAACAAAATCATCCCCTCAGAATTATAGTCTCCTCGATAAACAGCCCACTTTACGCACTAGCCTCGTTTTTAAACAACACGATACAGAAGAACATCTCTCATCCACCCAGCCATGTACTCAATAGTTTTGATCTTGTTGAGAAATTATCTGGAGTAACGTTGGAGGATCATTTTGAACTCATCTCTCTCGACGTTGTTGCACTTTTCACAAATGTCCCTCTTGACTTAGCTATAGAGGGCATTAAGGAGAGATGGCACATGATTTCCACCAACACAAAAATTCCAATAGACGAATTCTTAATAGCTTTGAATCTAATTTTAAATTCCATATTTTTTATTTTCAATGACAGCATTTATAAACAAACCTTTGGCACTCCCATGGGCTCACCCTTATCTCCAATAATAGCTGATGTCGTACTGCAAGATCTAGAAATGAAAGCTCTCAACCAACTTCCGGTGGATGTGCCCTTCTACATTAGATATGTTGATTATATAGCGATGTCGGTCCCTTCTGTCTTTTTTTAATCTGTATTGGACATTTTTAACTCGTTTCATCCTAGATTAAAATTCACGATGGAAGTGGGTCCCAATAAAACCTTGAATTTCTTGGATACCCTCATCATCAACCAAGACGGCCATCTCATCTTTGACTGGTATCATAAACCCATCTTCTCGAGTAGATACTTAAACTACTATTCTCACCATCCAATATATCAAAAGAGAGGCACCATTATTGGTCTTGTCGATAAGGCCGTTTTACTATCCCATCCCATCTATCATGAAAAAAATTTATATTTTATCATTGACATTCTATTAAAAAATAGTTACCCTCTGGATTTCATTTTCAATACATTAAAGCTCAGATTGAAATATCTCTTTCATCGTTCGAACACTATCAAAGAGGATTCCGATCCGGACGCGAGACAATTCTTTTTATTACCCTATGTCAAGCCAGTCTCGGAAGGTTTAAACGTGCCATAAAAAACACCGACTTGGTTATGTCTTACACCAGCCTTGACAACCTAAGGAATTTTATTAAAGGACATAAAGATCCACTTCCCAGTTCCTCTAACAACAACGTCGTATATAAAATCAATCGCCGCGACTGTGAGGCATCATACCAAACCAAAAGATAACTAAAAACTCGCATTTCTGAGCATCGCAACCATATCAACAGACGTTGCTCCCAGACATCGGTAATTACAGACCACAGAATAGAATATGATCATGATTTTAAATGGGATAAAATAGAAATATTAGATAATGAACCGTGCTACCATAGAAGACTCACGTCTGAAATGTTATACATAAAAAAACAAAAACATGGTCTGAATCTACAGAGCGACACAGAATTACTTAATCCATCTTATTTCCCTATCATTGAAAAATTGTGAAATTTCCAATTTTAATCGTTTCTCTATACTTTGTTTATTTTGCGTTGTTTGTCTCGTTAATCTCACCCGGCTTATTATTGATATGTATCGACCGCACATCATTGTTACAAGTACCACTAAATGTAACGGTTTGACGATCCAAGCGGCTTAGTTTCTCTTTCTTTGTCGTGCCCTCCATTGGTAAGTCTCCCTTTTATCTGATTTTATTGTAAAAACAAATTGCAAGCGACATTGTCTCACCATTGCGAAAAACATTTTTAGGCGGCCTTTGTTATACCTCATTTTCAGCCGCATGTTTTTGGAAAAACTATGTGGGACAATGGTCGGTTTTTTCATTGCAAA
Organism: Formica aquilonia x Formica polyctena; assembly: GCA_907163055.1. Taxonomy (NCBI): domain Eukaryota; kingdom Metazoa; phylum Arthropoda; class Insecta; order Hymenoptera; family Formicidae; genus Formica; species Formica aquilonia x Formica polyctena. The sequence goes on from CAJQTV010000415.1 coordinate 118,909, forward strand.
GCCATTGGAGGACACTTCAATTATTTAGATTTATATCTTTATTTATTATTTTTTACTTATAACATCTTGTTTTTAATTTAATTGACCGTTTGTTTTTTAACTTTTGACCGCTACCAATCGTAACTTTTTTAATATCAAAACACTGAAGAGAGTCCAGTCTAGGACTGAAACGTTTGCGCTTTTTACCTCATCAACATCTTATATTTAATTATTATAGTTTATTTTTTATTTTTTATTATGTATTTTCTATTATTTTCTAAGTTAAGCACGATTTTAAAATTATTATATATCATACTATTTTAATTTGCGAGGTATTATCACACAAATTGTTAATTGCTCCATACGCCCGTTTTTTGTTTATTTTATATACTTGGAGCCTATCAATATATTTATTATTTGGCTCTATATACAGGGTGTCCCAGAATTCGCGTACACGGAATGCACAGCGTGATTGTCCGTGCCAAAAGAAACAACTTTTTTCTCTGGCAAAATTGCGTTTGAACACTACTTTTTAAATGAGAGCACCTTTAAGCTAACGAATGAATGCTCTAGGTTACGTATGAATCAGGGGCGGCGCGAGTACGGCGTACGTGAGCGTGTACGCTATTCTACTATTTCGTTAAAGATTTTATAACACACACTATACATGATATTTAAATATCGCTATTTTATGAATCAACTTACTTAATAAGAAAACATTTTTTAAATGATATCACAGCAGCAACGACTGAAAGTAAAATAAGTAGATTAGATAACACATGAATAATTTTGATCCAAGATTATTGTTCCAATGTTCTAAAAATGTTTGTGGCCCTAGAAAAGGCCATGAACATAATCTATGCTTATTATACTTTCAGTCATTGCTTTGATAGTATCAATTAGAAAATGTTCTCTTATTAAGTAAGTTGTATTCAAAATAACGATATTTAGATATCATGCATGTTCTTATAAAATCTGTAGCGAAATAGTTAAATAGCGTACATACACGTTCACGCGTCACCCGCGCCGTGCGCGCGCCGCTCCTGATTCATGCGTAACCTAAAGCGTTCATTCGTTAGCTTAAAGGTGCTCTCATTTAAAAAGTAGTGTTCAAACGCAATTTTGCCAGAGAAAAAAGTTACTTCTTTTGGCACGGATAATCACGCTGTGCATTCCGTATCCGTGAATTCTGGGACACCCTGTAGAATAATAAAATCATAAAATCATATCGAAGCACTTCTATAGTATACACAAACATTTTGCGGATCTGAAAATTGCTCGCTACTTTTGGTTCTGAAAATGTGAATGTTTATTTATATTTTATATATAAATGTACTTAATGCGTAATTAATATTTTTAGGTCACTTACAAATGGCTAAACAATGAGTTGCATATTTATGTTAATATAGCAAAACAAATCTTGGGAATTCTATCAAAAATATTACATTATATACAGTTGATTTGAAAGCATCAGAGTTAGAGCCTGAAATAGAAATGTTAAGCATTAGACAAAGAAGAGAAATAAGGTAATAATTTTGTTTATAAATTATATAATAAATGTTGCGTTATAAAATTTAAAGGTCGTGCACGACATAGTCATATAGAATGAAAATATAAATTTAAAGCGCGATGACATGGACATACGCGCACACGCATCTATCGAGCTGCGCATACATAGATCAGCGGCATTCAAACAAAACATGCGAGGCGTTCGTGGGGTAACGGTCGCCGGGATACAGTTTGTTTATTATAAGCAATTGACGAGAGTCCTCAAAGGACATTACTCAGAATAATAATTGCGACCCGAGTCATCTCCTAGGCGTAATCGCGACCCGAGTTTATCTCGAGGCATCGTCGCGATCCAGAGTCGTTACTCGAGGCGTTGTCACGACGCGAGTGTGTCTGTTGTCGCATAAAACAGTTTGTGAGTCCAGAGTCGTTATTCGAGACGTTGTCTTGCTGTGATTTTAAGATACAATTATTTACGAACACGAATGCTGTACATCTTGTATTAAACTCTTAAAATACAGTGACTATACGAAACCACAGTGTGAACGCGAGTAGCGTTGACCCTGACAACATAACAATAAAGATTATTTATTTTCTTAGGGACTAAATTCTCTAGGGACAAGACTTATTATTAATCTATTTAACTTTTTTTGATATAATGGTTGAATTTATTTTTCAAAACAATGAGAAACGTAGAAATTGATGGTTTATTTGGATAGAGCTGCCTTTTGTAATATAATGTTATCGGAGAACATTAGAATATCTGTCATCGGCAAAAAGTAGTTTAAATTTGAATCAAAATGAGGAGGAAGAATTGATTAGTGATACTAAATTGCAGATTTTATTATAGGAACGTATAAAAGTTTATAATTTGGCAGCTGCGTTGATTAAAACAGAAGCTTATGGTGCAGTTTTAGAAAATGTGAAACATGGAGGTGCCAACTACAAAATGGTAAAGCACTACTTAGGAAAGATATTGCAAAAATCCTAATCTTCTTTTTATTTACTATGTTTAATCTTTTTTTAAATAAGTTTCATATATTCTTGATTTATATTGTATATGTAGAAAATTCCAATATGTGTGTATATATATATTATGCGTATCATAGAAACAATGCAAATATGTGTGTATATATATTGTATGTATCGTAGGAACAATATTAAGACACAAAGGGGAATATGCAAAAGCTTATGCAATCTCTACCTCTTTCTCCACTGAATTCAAAAATTACATCCAGAAATGAAGATATTTACTACAGAATTAATGACCTTAAAGGATACAATTACTAAAGATGCAGAAAAAGATAAGCACCTATATCGCAAAATGTTAGGTGTAATTGAAGATACTAGAAATCCATCGAAGGATATAAAAGCAAATGATAAAATTAAATAAATATAGGCAAATAAAAGCAAATGATAAAAGTAAGTAATTAAATAAATATAGGTGAAAATAAAAGCAAATGATAAAAGTAACTAATTAAGTAAAAATAAGTGCTTTTCTTTTTCTGCGTCTTTAGCAATTTTATCCTTTAAAGTCATTAATTCTGTAGTAAGTATCTTCAATTCTAGATGTAATTTTTGAATTCAGTGGAGAGAGAGAAACAGAGAAATTGCATAAGCTTTGGCATATTCTCATTTGTGTTTCAATATTATTCCTACGATACGCACAATATATATACACACATATTTGAATTTTCCATATGTAAAATATAAATCAAGATCAAGAATATATAACTTATTTTAAAAAAGATTAAATATTGTAAATAAAAGGATTAGAATTTTTGCAATACCTTTCCTAAGTAGTGTTTTAACATTTTGTAGTTGACACCTCCAAACATGTTTCATGTTTTCTAAAGCTGCATCATAGGATTCTGTTTTAACCAACGCAGCTGCCAAATTATTATAAACTTTTATACGATCCTCTAATAAAATCTGCAATTTAGTATCACTAAACAATTCTTCCTCCTCATTTTTATTCAAATTTGAATTACTTTTTGTCGATGACAGATATTCTAATGCTCTCCAATAACATCATATTGCAAAAGGCATCTCTATCTGAATAAACCATCAATTTCCACGTTTCTTATTGTTTCAAAAAATAAATTTAACCATTATGTCAAAAAAAGTTAAATAGATTAACAATAAGTCTTGTTCCTAGAGAATTTAGTCTAAGAAAATAAATAACCTTTATTATATAATTTATAAACAAAATTATTACCTTATTTCTCTTCTTTGACTAATGCTTAACATTTCTATTTCAGGCTCTAACTCTGATGCTTTAAATTCAACTGTCTATGTAATATTTTTGATAAAATGCCCACAAGATTTGTTTTGTTATTTAACATAAACATGCAACTCATTGCTTATCTATTTGTAAATGACCTAAAAATATTACTTACGCATTAATTACATTTATATATAAAATCTAAATAAACATTCACACATTTCCATAACTAAAAGTTACGAGTAATTCCAGATCCACACAATGTTTGTAGATTATAAAAGTACTTCGATATGATTTTATCATTTAATTATTCTTTATGCCAATTAAAAATGTGTATTTAATGCTGTTGTTTTTATGATATTTTTGGTAGAATCCTCACAAGATTTATTTTGCTATTAACATAAACTCATTGCTTAGCCATATGTAAGTTAACTTAAAAATATTAATTATGCATTAATTACATTTAAATGTAAAATTAAATAGACATTATATACGAATGCGCGTTCGCGGATATAATTACTAGCTTATCGTTTTCGAAAACATGGTCAGCCAAAATCTTCCATAATCATTTTTTAACAATGTATTTATGACAAATATGTTAATTGACAATGCACAGATTCACTCAATTGTAAACATTCGCTCAATTTCGCTAATATAATCTAACTTTGCTCAATATGACATCGATTAGAAGAAATCACTTCTCTTCCTTGCACTATTCTGCGATATTCTTAATAACTGTTAACCACTTTATTACTTTTCTTCTTGTGTTGCACTATTCCGTGATATTTAACAAATCAATAAATGCAAAAAATATTTAATCTCTTTTGGTTATACCATTTATTAAGATACATATTAGAAGGAACCCAGCAAACACAAAGTAACAGTGACATAACATTAATGTTATAATTTCCCACTCAACAATGTAACTGTTAAATAAAAGGCATGTTATATTGCAGTTACATTGTTGAGTGGGAAATTATAACATTGATGTTATATTACTGTTACTTTGTGTTTACTGGGAATTATATACTGTTAAAATGTATGCGTTTATTCAATAGAATGGACTTGTGTCATATTCATATTAAATGTATGAATAAGAAACAAGTTCATCTTCTTCGTAATAAAAACAATTTCCTTCCTATTGCTTTCTATATTTTGATGTTTATTCACTTACACAATTTATATTATTATTATTGATTATATGGTTGTGTATACAGTTTAACTTCTGTATTAAAATTATCTATAAAAATAAGATAGATAAATGATTGATATTTAAGAGATTAAGCATTAAGATATGTGATTGTGTTCGTTAAAATTCAATATGGTATAAGCTTTGTAAACATATACTGTCTATATAATTCCTTCTAAAAAAGAATTTTCTTTCTATTGAATAAATTTTTTTAAAAATCATATCCATGTATATACTGCATAACGTAGTACTTTATATTTTGCAGAAAAAATTTCAAATTTTAAATTTTTACAAAAAGCAGTGAGATCCCACAAAAAAACTCACAAAGGTAAAAAAAATACGCCAAGTATGTAAAAAAATCCCAACTTGTACACAAAAAAAGTTTAATATTCATCCCCAAAAAATAACTGTTAACAAAATTTTCCCTTGAAAAATAATTTTCATAAAAAAAAAACTAAAAAATAATTTTTCTCTAAAAAATAACTAAAAAATAAAAAATAAGAACTAAATATGAAATTAAGTTAACTAGCCAAGTACATAGAAGCAGTTCAGTTTGTGAGTTTGTAATTTGAAATAGTATTTGTTTGATAAAATCAGCCTTGCATTTATAGAAATATTATAGATTCTTTCGAGAAAATTAAAATGCATTTTATTTTTATTAAAAAAATACACTATGTTAGAGAGCGAGGCGAAATAGGAAAAGTGTGTGCGAGGATCCTTTGGTTCGCGGAAAATAAATCTCGCGAGTATAGTTCACGTTTTTTAATTACAACAAAATAATTAACACGATCACAAATTCTACAAATGTTCCAAATAAAAGCTCGGTCGGTTATAGGCGGTTCACAAAAGAATAGCGGTTGTCGTAAGCGGTTTCACAAAAGGAATAGCGGTTGTCGTAAGCGGTTAACAAAGCGTGTCGAAAAGCGGTGTAACTAAATATGCGATAACTAAACGCGTAAGCGAGTGTCTCAGGCGCTCCTCGCGAGCGGGCCCTTTTATAGCGGTTCTTTAATCTCTCGCTGCCAATGAATTTGAACCTCCGAGTTCGGTTCGAAGATTCAACGCGGCGCCAAACTTTATTGGCCGCCCCTTGAAATATCGGCGCGAGATGAAATTCGGAGCAAGTGATAGGCCGGTGGCCCGTACGTCACGGGCTACGTCACGGCCTCGCGTGTGCCGGCAGCCGTTTATCGCGCGGCTAACCGACAAAGTTGTTTGCGTGTTTTCGTGTAGAACTTATTTGTCACATGGGCTTCAAAAGTCAAAAAACACCAAAAAACCTTAAATAATAATAGCGATAAGAACATTGTTTTTCGACTTTGATCGCGATGGAATAATAATGCAAAGCCCATGTGACAAAGAAGAAATTAATTTAAATGTAATTTAATGCAATCTCAAACACACTATTATGTTCTCCTCCCAAATAAATATTTTGTGTAATATATAAAATATTATAGCACTATCATATTGCGGATTTTATTACAAATAGTAAATCATAAAATTAATCCTTACTGTAGAAACGTTGATTACATTAATCACCAATTTCGAATTTAAAAGTGCTCCATGCCAAACTGATCGACTCATTTTGAAATTAATCATAAGCTTTACCAGATAGGCTCGGAAAGAAAAAGATTAAGATTAAAGTGACATACAAAAACTTGGCGTGCCCGAGTCGCATTATAAGTCATATATTTTTATTAATATATTGATAATGATTTCTGATAATTAACATATTGATAATGATTTCTGATAATCTTTTGCAAATTTTTATTTTAGATCGAGCATGCCAAGTATTTGTATGTCACTTTAATCTTAATCCTTTTCATTCCGGGCCTATCTGGTAAAGCTTATGATTAATTTCAAAACGAGTCGATCAGTTTGGCATGGAGCACTTTTAAATTCGGAATTGGTGATTAATACGTTTCTACAGTAAGGATTAATTTTATGATTTACTATTTGTAATAAAATCCGCAATATGATAGTGCTATTTTATATATTATACAAAATATTTATTTGGAAGGGGAACATAATAGTGTAATTTTTTAATAAAAATAAAATGCATTTTAATTTTCTCGAAAGAATCTATAATATTTCTATAAATGCAAGACTCATTTTATCAAACAAATACTATTTCAAATTACAAACTCTCACAAACTGAACTGCTTCTATGTACTTGGCTAGTTAACTTGATTTCATATTTAGTTTTGTTTTTTTATTTTTCAGTTATTTTTTAGAGGAAAATCATTCTTTAGTTTTTTATTTTTTATGAAAATTATTTTTCAAGGAAAAATTTTTTAACAATTGTTTTTTAGGTATATACAGAGTGTCCTAAAAATAACGGACTTCCTCTTAATGGCAGATTCCTTAGAACATTTCAAGACGAAAATCCTAATACAAAAATGTCGAGGCTATAATAGTTTTTAAACGGAAAGCGATTATATTTTACGAATGACAGGGCTGAGATTTCGCGCGTTCAGGTACGGCGAAATAACAAATGAGAATAAAGGCGCTTCATTCATAGAGCACTTTTTTCACTTGTTATTTCGCCGTGCCTGAGCGCGCGAAATCTCAGCCCTGTTATTCGTAAAATATAATCGCTTCCCGTTTAAAAACTATTATAGCCTCAACATTTTTGTATTAGGATTTTCGTCTTGAAATGTTCTAAGGAATCTGCCATTAAGAGAAAGTCCGTTATTTTTAGGACACCCTGTATATAGAGGGTGTTCGACAAGTAAGTGACCAAACGAAAGGTGGAGGTAGATTGGGTCAAACTGAATCGAAAAGTTCTGAACCATTTTTTTTTATAACGCTTAATAAAGGAGTTATTATTGTTTAAGTCTGTCCAATCAGCGCCGACCTTTAGCCGCGCACCTGGAAATTAGGCGGGCGGCTCACTGACGTTTGTCCGGCTAAAAGTCGACGCTAAGGGCCAGACTTTACTCGATAATAACTCTTTTATTAAGCGTTATATAAAAAAATGGTACAGGACTTTTCTTTTCTGTTTGACCCAATCTACCTCCATCTTTCGTTTGGTCACTTACCTGTCGGACACCCTGTATATATAAATATATATATATATAACTACATCCTATAAAATTAATTGTGTATGTAATTAATATGTATGTTATAAATATATGTATATATTTTTTAATTATAAGATTTTAACAAAAAATAATAAAATATCTTATTTTAACATTTAAGTTGAATATATAATGGATTTTAACTTCAATAGTATTTTTAAATTTAGTAATATCTTTGTGCGCGAAAATTTCGCGTTAGCATTCTTTGCATAATCACAATAATCACAATTATACCATAAATAAATTTAGAATACAAACAATTGTTTTTTTAGTTTTACATCAATTTCGATAATTTAAAAAATAAGTTAGAGCGATACATACAATGTCTTCATTTTTTCCTGTGATTTATTTTATCAATATGTAAATACTTTATATAAAAACTTGTAATACTTTATGTAAAAATTATACATTTATTTTAAAAGATTTATTTAATAATAACAGCAATAGGCTCAGAGTATAAACAATTAAATGGGAATACTGTTAGATAAGAGCCAAGGCGCGGCTATCGGAGCGCAAACTTATTATTGTTAAATTTTATTAACAAATGTGCATTAAAAATGTAGTTTTCGATCGTTTTTGCTTCCTTATAGAGGAAGCTTTGTTTTCGTGACAAAATTTTTTTTGAGTGTTTTATGCCAATGTGTCCAGAATGTTCTAAAACGTCGAAAAATCATATTCTTAAAAAATGTCTGTGTGTATATATGTATGTATGTACGCGATTTGTTGTGCAACCGCTTACTTCCACAATTTTTGAAATATCTAGTTAAATTTTTTTACATGGATAGATTATTATTAAAGAATGATTGGTATTGAATTTGGTGAGAATCGGTGAAAGGGTTCATTTTTTATAAAATTTAGAATTTTTTAAAGAAATGTCTGTATACGTTGTAACTTTCGCAAATTTTGAAATATCGGGTTAAATTATGTTACATGGATAGATTATTATTAAAGGAAGGTTGGTATTGATTTTGGTGAGAATCGGTGAAACGGCTCATTTTTTATAAAATTTTGAATTTTTAAAGAAATGTCTGTACACGTTATAACTTTCGCAAGTTATAAAATATCGGGTTAAATTTTTTTACATAAATAGAATATCATTAAAGGATGGTTGGCATTGAAATTAGTGAAGATCGGTGATTGCTTCTTTATCTTTTTATTTCGCTCACAAAGCTTCCTCTATGAGGAAGCAAGAATTGAAAAATCCGCATGCTTAAAGGAGCTTAAACTTTGTGAGATAAAATGATGAAGAAACAATATGCAAGTTTCTAATTTGCACAATTTAGCTCGTTTTATTCATGTTCAGCATAAAAATAAATATAAAATTAAATTGCGTAATTTTAAAATTTGACATGCACAACATTTGTTGTTGTAATCAAATTTCAAATTAAAATTAATTACATTACAAATTTCACACTTTTTTTCATACCAGAAATAGAATCAACTCTTTTTAACTATTTTGGGACGCTGAGTTCAAATCTGCCACCAAAAAAATTCCATCGGGTTAAATTTTTTAGATATAGCAAGTTATCAGTGTTTTGCCTTACAATTCCATTGTATTGTATCACCTATTACGTCCTGGCGATTCCACGATTCCTTCCTTCCGCGAGGTTGCGGCAATGATCGATTAGTGATAAAAATGAATCGTTCAGTAAATAGAGCATCTTGCGCCATACATTTCCTTAAGCACTTAGTCACTTGTTGATAACTATACTATACTACGAGTAACCGTGGGAAAGACGCAAAAAGATCGGTGATGAAACCATGCCGGTCTCCATGAGATAAATAAAAAATCAGTAGATATCCCTTACAATAGAATTTTCCGACGGAAGAATAAAGATATACCGACAAAATAATAAAATTCTGTTAACAAAATACCCAACAAACATAACTGCATCAATAATGATAATAATTTTTCTATCGAAATACCTAACAACACAGCTGCATCAATAATACTAAAAATTTCCTAACGAAATGTTCAATAAACACAGTTGCATCAATAGCAATAAAAATAATCATAAAAAAATAGGACCTTTTCTAATCTGATCACGTGCAAGGTTTCTTCGAACGGATATCGAGCTCACCAATAGACGATTACCACGGGTAAAAACGTAAAAAGTAGGAGAAACACCCCGTTTAATGAGGACACTGCCACAAATTTTAATTTGTTAAAGTTGAAGGATCCCCACTTCTTCGCAATTTCAATTCGTTGAAGTTTTGGAAGATGTCTACTCCTAGAATCAGAGTACATTCCCGAAAAGGGTATTATAAAAAGAGAACTCGTGTAAGACTCGAACATGACTTACACTATTTCTGCAGTCTTCAGCTTCACGCAGTCTTATTCTGTGCTTTTGCACCGCAATTCGCGAATTAGTTAATCGTGCAACCAGTGTCTTCATTTGGCATCATCTCCAGAGCAACCCATCTACAACCACGAGTCGAAAATAGGGCTACCAACATGAGACAAAGCGAAAACCGCACAAATTCGCCACCTCTCCACCTCCGAATTGCTATTTAAAAAAATAAGTTTAATTGAATAATTTTTCCTTTCCTCCTTTCTTATCTTGTTTTTTATTTAAATCAAAACAATTAAATCAATGCAAAATGTTTCATTCTTTTAACTCGTTCTGGCAATAAATCTTAGAAGATTTTAAATCCTGATCTTAATCTAACACATATGCGAGCAACCAATTTTATACTTCTGACCGTTCTTAACGGTAAATATAGCGAATAGGGGACCCAGCTCCAATGACCTTGACCTTGACATATGTTATCAAGGACATAATTATGAGTAACTTTTTCTTCTAATTTAATCGTCGCTCGTTGCTTATTAAAAAGTTATTAACAAGCAAAAATTTGTAAACATCAAGATTTATACATAGTCTGACAATGAAAAACTGGATATTTAAGTTAGTTTACAGAAATAGTCCTACGTATACTACCCATATAAACTGAAATAAACATAAGTTTTTACATGTATAGGGTGTTCAAAAATAAAATATAAGGGTAAATATAGCGAATAGGGGACCCAGCCCCAATGACCTTGACCTTGACATATGTTGTCAAGGACATAATTCTGAGTAACTTTTTCTTCTAATTTAATCGTCGCTCGTTGCTTATTAAAAAGTTATTAGGTATTAACAACAAAAATTTGAAATATACCAAAGTACATGCATGGACAGGAAGCACGCGCGCGCGCGCGCACACACACACACACACACGGGGGGTGCAAGGGGAGCCTTCGGCCCCCCTCCCGCACCCACCCCGCCGGTAGGCACCGAACGAACATCTGAATAATCGCTTAATAACGACCCAGTCGTTGACCTGCTTTTCGGACCTGCAAGTTCGTTCGACCCGATTCCAAACGCCACAAGGCGTTTAACTTCGGGATGATAAAAGATAATTGTTGCGCCCTTCCATTGACTCATTCTTCCTCGAGTCTGGACGTAACACACCGTTTGTTCACGAAAATATCGTGCAGACATGTAACAAAATGTTCAATACTTCTAATTTGTTTCTTAAATTTAATAAAAAAATCGCTATATATTGTAAAAATAACTTTTCTTATATCTCGAAAACCGGACCAAATAGAAATTTTTTATCGTAGATTCGTGCTCAGTGAAAATTACCCTAAAAAAAAATAGTGTTCAAATGCTCTTGTACAAAACCTTGTAAACTAGTGTAATCAGAAAAGGAGGCTCATTAAAACCCGTACAGATTTTTATAAATTCTGCACGAATTTTACTACACTGATTATTAATTTTCATTTGAAATTTGACTACAATCAACTGCGCAACAAATGTTGTGTATGTCAACTTTTAAAATTACACAATTTAACTTTTATATATTTATTTTTATGGTAAAGATGGACAAAAAACGGTCCAAAACTACAATACATTTTTAATGTACATTTAATAAATAATATTATTGTTAATAAAATTTAACAATAATAAGTTTGCGCACTAATACCCGCGCCTTGGCTTTTATCTGCCAGTATTCCCACTTAATTGCTTAAGGATTTATTTATTTATGTTAAATTTTATTAATATAATAATGGAAAAACTTTTTAATATATGCTCACACATCATAACGCGTTTTAACTAATAAAAGTATTATATTTTTTATTTTATCTGCTTTACAAATTTTGCAAATTTTAGAAAACTTAAAAAGGAATATTTTGCGAATATATTTTGTTGGGAAAATTGTACATGTTTCAAGTTATACTCAATCTTTCTTTCGAATCTTCCTGTATATACAATATGCAGAATATTGCTATATACAATATGCAGAAGTTCTTACCAATGGCTCTTTTTTTTCCTGTTTGTACTCGATCTTCTTTAATAACATTTTATGGGGTACGGATAATGGTATCTTGTCATCGGACCTGCAGAATTATTTTATTATTGAAAATAGTATATAGGAAAATATTTTCATGGTAATATGTATATAAAATAACTGTACAAAAGAAAGAAAGTTTGCTTCAAGAACAGTCCAAAAAAATTAAAGATTTTTTATATAAGACTGAAAATTTAAAAGTTATATATTGTAAATTATACAAATGTGTATAATTTAAAATATTTAAATTTTAAATTTGTAAATTTATATATAATAAATTTCTTTTTCCACGCTATACTTTTTATAAACTATATTAAAGTACGAGGTCCGTGACAATAAAATAATGGGACTTTCTTTGATTTTTTCCTCTCATATTGGCAGAGAGAGATTTCCAATCTTTTTTACTTTAAGAGATATTCAGCTGCATCATTTAAAATGATACACCCTGTATATATACAGGGTGGACCATTTTAATCAATCCACGCAAATATCTCGAAAACTGAGCCTGATAGACAAAAATGTTTCAGACAAAAGTTTCATAGTCTCGAGGGGGCCACATGATAAAAATATGGACTTGACCTTGAGTGACCTTTTCAAGGTGAGGTCAATGTGATCGATGTTTTCTTAAATGGAATCCTCCATTTTTTATTGCATATTCTTGTAGCTTATCTCGAGAGCTTTTCAAAACACTATAATAAAGTATTTTTTTATGAAGTATTTTTTGAGTTATTTTATATTTTAATCTGACATATCTTGATATAAAAAATAAAACATCTCGTAAAATATTTAGTTTTTGATAATCTTACCGTAATACTTTTATGTACAGAATAATGAGACAAATCAATTAGTGTAAAAAAACAAATAATTGTGTAAAAAATATATTGTAAATAATTACATACTTCTTTTTAAAACAATTATTTTTTTTATACTAATTGAATTGTCTCATTATTCTGTAAATAAAAGTATTATGGTCAGATTATCGAAAATTAAATATTGTACGAGATATTTTATTTTTTATATCAAAATATGTCAGATTAAAATATAAAATAAATCAAAAAGTACTTAATGAAAAAATATTTTATCATAATGTTTTGAAAAGCTCTCGAGATAAGCTACAAGAATATGTAATAAAAAGTAGGCAATTCCATTAAAAAAATTCAATTTGACCTTGATCTGACCTTGGCAACGCCATCCAAGGTCAAACAGCTATTACCGTTGATTGTGTCTTTTTAAGCCGTACAACTTTTGTCTGAAATATTTTTCTCTAAAATGCAATGTTTACGAGATATTTGAGTGTACCCAGACTTTCGACACACCCTGTATATATTGATGAAAACATTCAATTTCATTTATTTCAATATTAATTTTTAGTAAATTCATTTGAGTTTATACAAGATAAGATTAGACAAGTATAAGCAGGATTGTCCTTGAAAAAAATATAAAATAAACTTCATATAAGATCATAAATAACTTTCATATAAGATCTTGTTAAAACGTCAAATTTGAGAATATATATATACATATATACATATACACATACATAAGTATATTAAATGTAAATTATTGTAATGATTGTAATTAAGTGTGTAATTGTAATAACTGTAAATAAAAAAATTGTAGATTAATATTTTTGAAAAACTATTTGAGAAAACCAATTAAAAACGGAGTCAAAAATAAATTAGAAACAGTATACTTTGACTAAATTTAATTTTGAATATTATATATGCACCCCTTTATACCATAAAATGTTTTGTTACGTTTATTGACGAAAAAGTTTTTATATGATTTATTGCGACAATTGTGTGTATGTATGTGAATGTTACGTGATATAAAATCCGTTTTCACGTAGATGTAATATTGTGCGTATGTGTATGTAATTGTTAAAGATTGATAAAAAATTAATGTTTCATTTTTTCTTAAATTTAATCTTTAAGAATTTTATATTGTACGTTATCGAACAACGACTCTCTTAAAATAACATTAGAATTAATATTAATATTATAATAATATATGTTACACATCTCACATACAAGTAATGAACGAAAACAATATAAGCTATTATAGAAAATATATATGAAATATCAAAATCGAGCTTTAATCTTAATTTTTTATTCTATTGATATTTTGAAAACTGCTAAAATAGTTCTTACATGAGAAAGAGAAATTATTCTTATGTGAATTGTAGCATTTTCATTGTTACAAATATTAATATTATTTTTCCGTTTTTATTATATTTGATTTTAACTTTTTTTTAAATCAAAGTAATATAAATTGAATTATCATAAAGTTAAAGAAAAATATTTATTTTTTTTTTTATTTTAGAAGTTACTTTATATCGCAAACAAATCTTCATATAAAAATTAAATTTAAATAAAATTTTATTCTATTTTTTTTCTTTCAGAAAAAATTCTTTTTTTCTAGTTGTATATTGTTCATCGACTTATTTTAAATAATTTATATACAGAATTAAAAAGTATATAATAAATACAAACTGAATATGATATAAGTTTGTACACACACAAATAATTTCTATTACCTTTTGTAAACTTCTTGCGATGTCAAATACAGTCGAGATACAAGACTTCTAGAGAAAAAATCAAAGTCGGATTTTCCCTTGAAATTAATCGAATCTACGTTATAATTGGAACTAATGCGATCCTTATCTTTCTTATCCATCTTCAGTTTTCTCTAACAAAAAAAGACAATACGAAGTATAAAAAGAATGTGCCATTAAGGTTTAGTTGATCACTGCCATATTGGCTATTGAAAGCTTATCGATTTAACAAATGACTAATATTGTGTATGCTACACTAGTTATAAAAAAAATGCTATGTGTCATTAAAAATTATAGTTATTATTTTAAAACATTGTATTTATTATTGCAGGAAACAGTAATAAATTTTTCAAAAATTTTGCAAAATTGTATATTCTTTATATTATTAATTTAATATTTTATATTATTATTTATATTATTATTATTTTATTATTATATTATTATTTATTATATTATTACTATTTTATTATATTATTATTTATATCATTATTATTTAATTTCTATATTTTTATATAATAATAAAATAATAAGATAATTAATACAGTAATCTATGATTTAAATAGATAAAATAAGACAAAACATTTTTATTAATTCATATTAACCATACTGGTTCTTTTCTATACGCGCCAAAGATAATTTATAGAGGCATGAGTTTCAAAGCATATTTATCTATTTTAATGAATAAAATATATAATGACGAAGATTATCTAGCACCTATAATAGAAATATATAAACATTTTTTTCATGCAAAGAATGCAAAGAAGAGAAAAATAATAGGTACATTAAAGGAAAGGCAAAATCATATTCGTCCCGGATTATATTCCGAAATTTGGGTGGATTTATACACAGAAAACGACTTTTTTCTTAATTTTAGGATGAAACGATTGACGTTTCATCATTTATTGGAAGTAATAATGCGGCAACAACAAATGCAAAGAGTAAATAACCTCTATCATAATCTGTGATAACATCAATAATTTATAATTTATTAAAGTACAATTTTAATATAATTGTAGATATTTACTGGAGGATTTAAACCCGTGCAGCCACAAAAAATTCAAGAAATAGCTGTATATTATTTGGCAAATCAAATATCCATGGCACAAATTGGGGACAAATTTAATATTGCAACATCGACCGTTTTGAATTGCATTAATATTTGGATAAATTGTATTATAATATTGGTACCAACATTAATACAATGGCCCACTATGAATCAGCGAATCAATATTGAAGAAAAATTTAGGAATTTTGCAAGTTTTCCAGGTACGACTTAATTCGGAATAAAATTCGGAAGGAATATGATTTTGCCGTTCTTTTAATCTATTATTTTCCTCTTTTTTGCATTCTTTGCATGGGAAAAGTATATATATTGCTACTATAGGTACTTGATCATCTTCGTCATTATACCATTCATTAAAATAAATAAATATATTTTAAAGCTTATGTCTCTATATTATTGCATATTGTCTATATATTACTGCATTTAACTATTGCATTTAACACAAATTGTAATTAATAAAATATTCCTAATTATAATATTTAAGGTGTAATTGGAGCAATCGATTGTTGCCATATAAATGTTATGGCACCAAGTATTCATCAAAGATGTTATCAAAACAGATATTGTACACATTCAATAATTTTGCAAGGAATATGTACAGCAGATTATCTATTTACAAACGTATTTGTGGGCCATCCTGGATCAGCTAATGATTGCAGGGTATTAACTAATTCAAGTTTATATAACAAAATTGAAGAAAATGGATATTGTCAATACTTTTTACCAGATCAACATTTATTAGGTGACAAAATATATCCCATAAAAGAATGGCTGCTACCTCCCTTTAAAGATTATGGCAATATTACACGTATGCAGACAATATACAATAAAATTCATAGCAAGACAAGAGTAAAGATTGAAAATACTTTTGGTTTATTGAAAGGACGATGGCGAAGGCTTAAATATATAATAGTATACAAAATAGAAAAAGCTTCAAACATTGTGATGGCATGTTGTGCTCTACACAATTTTTGTCTTGTAAATAATGATTTTGCTGAAGCACTAATAGATGTTGATAATGAAAGAATTGATAGAATACAAGTTCTCAGAAGAGATAATGAAAGAAATATTGCAATTATTTACCAAATAAAGTTAATAATAAATGTCAAAAAGTTTCAAAATTATACATGCGTGTGTATGTATCCCAAATTATACAAAAACATGTGTTGTGTCCAAAAACAACGTGTCCAATTGAACGGTGCGCAAATGAAATGTGTCCAAACGAACTGTGCGCAAGTGAAATGTGTCCAATCGAACGGTGCGCAACTTTATGTGTCTAATATCACAGTGTGCAATTGCAACGTGCCAATTGTACTGTGCGCAAGTGAGCCTCTCCCGCCCTATACGTGTATACATGTATACAAAACATGCAAAGAAATATAGTGGTATCATGCTACACGCATATACACGTACACAACACATACAATATGCAAACGTATTAGTCACATTGTACGCTTGACGTACTCGACAGAAGATTGCGCTAGCGGTGTTCTGAGATTTGACAAGTAAATGATGAAATGAATGAATGATTTGACAAGTAAATGATAAAAAAGATTAACGGTAGTGTCTTGCGCCAAGCCGCGCACAACCAAATTCACGCGCAGTAAAAGTATCGCGGAATAATGCAACAAGGAAGAGAAGTGATAAAGTGATTAGAAATTATTAACGGTTTAAAAAAAACTGTTATATAAAGTAGTTGTTTTAATGGTAAATGTTCAGATTAACTTACGCGCCACAAAATTCAAAGTACCTATTACTTAGAAATGTGCCCTCTATAATATATGTGAAAATGAAAACGATCCGTGAGGTGTAAGTTAATCTGAACATTTACCGTTTTAATTTCCTAGAAAAATAATGATATCAAAAAATTATGCCAACTGAATAAAAATTTGTTATAAAATTTTTTCATTTTATTATTTCCGTTATTAAGAAAAAATATATTTAATAAATCGCAATATAATTAAAGTAGTAGGGCGTATAGCTAAAATAGAATTATTTTATAATTAATTAAATGCACAATATACACACATCTAACGCTTTGGGATATATTTATTGAAGGAAAATTTCTCATAAACTCTAAGTCGCATAAAACAAACTTACACCAAAGCAAAGTATAAAAACTTGACATGCCCGGGTCGCATTAAGATATTTTATAAATATATACATTATTTTGATGTAATATATGTGAATGATAATATATATAGATAATATATAATGTATATATATTTATAAATTGAAATTTTAGTCGACTCGTAAATCATTATATATTTTTTTGACACATGCTTTTTATATAAAACTTTATAAAATTTTATATAAAATGTAAATAAATTACACAAAAATTTTCTTTCAAATTATACATTCTGTAGGATAAACTTCGTAAATCAAAGAAATCCTAATCGCATTAAACATTGATTATGAATTTATATTGTAATATACAGGGTGTCCCAAAGCACCCTTGACAACGCTCGTGAGCAGGTAGAGCACAGTAAACTGAACAGAAAAGTCCTGTACCATTTTGCAATTTTCGCAATAATTATTGAAATATTAATTAAAAAAGATTGGCGAATGAGCGCGCGTTTCGCGCGGCTAGACCGTGGGACGTACGCTCTAGGCGTGCTAGCGGCGAGCTTCGCAGTGTCGCACGGCAACGAAAAGTTTGGTGGCCCTGCGACGAGAGTCGGGGTACGCGCGAGCAGCGAGCGACCATTAATAACAATTATTAAATGATTTAGATAAATAATGCTAATTAAATGCTTGCTTAACAATTACAAAAAAAATTAATTATTGAATAATAATATATTATTATTATTATTATTTTATTAGGATTTTTAATTATTTTTTTACGTTTTGTGGAAAAAAAAACGATAAGAAAGATAAGAGAATTTGATGCTGCAATAATAAACTTACAAAAGGAAAACGATCGAAAATCAATTGTGAATTTACGATCCTTCATAAATGTAGGATTCATAACTACGGTAAAACACAATAAGAAATTAAAATTGTGAATGCTGAAAATGAGATACCTATGAAAAAGAAACAAAGAATCTATCGTG